>QRFJ01000014.1:1707072-1885018 GCA_006176705.1 Cocos nucifera
TAGAGGTTGAGGGTTCAAACTTTGGTAAAAAGGAAGAAGAAGAAAAGGAATTCTAAAAAAAAAATCCTCCCAAAAAAAAAAACGGACCATGCTCAATAATTCTTTGAAACTAAGTGCTTTCTTTTTATCATATTTTATGAATAAATATGTAGGAGCTGCCAAAATTCACCTTTTGAAAGGTTTTCTTCAGAATCCCTTTTTGGGTAAATCTTGGACTTTGCATGACTCGGCATCATATGAAACGCGTTTCTTCTGCTCAATTACCCTATAAAAATACATAGACCCTGGCACGTGCTTAGCACATGATTATTCACATATTCAGCTCGTTTGATATATGTGAGAGGCTACATAAATAATTACAATTCCTCAATCTGACTAAAATTTTTTATTAATTATATAATCTGATAGATAAGCTCTCAATTTTAGGAGCCGAATTCTATTTTCTCACCCCTTTGAGTATAAGAATTGAACAAGGGATATTGGGTTATTTAAGAGGAGTTACACTGCAAAAGAGAACATGTCGAGAACCTTGAGAGCTTTAAAAATGGAGAAAATCCAGAGTTTCAGTATGTAATAGTCAACAAATGCATCCTGGAAAAGATGTCGCACCGTGGATAGCGTTAAGCCTCTCCACAATAGTGAAAATTTTCTCGGGTTCTTCCAAAAAAGAATCCGAGGCATCGCAGGCACTGATTTTTTTTTTTTTTTTTTACCAAAAATATATGGCAGTCTTTTTTTTTCTTTTTTTGGAGGAATATGGGAGGCTGAAGACCACCCGGCTTCTACAAATAGAAGGAGAGAGTGTTATGAAGAAGATAACTACAGGGTAAGTTTTTTTTACAACTTGTACAGAAGCTCCTGCTTCGACACGAGAAAAACCTTGAGGTCTCTAGAGTTCCAAAAGTTGGTCGGTACTCTGTCGACACAAAAACCTTCCTGATTGCTGCTTACTGTGGGACGCAATCAAAGGTCGTGTGCCTTCGGTTATTACTGTTGCTGCTTTTGGACCAGCTCCACCTTAAAGAACTGTTTGTCTTAATTCTTTTGCTAGAATGCTGCTCTGTCTTAAAGCTGGTTTGTGGTTCAATACTACTCTTCTTTGCTTTCCTTCTTTTGGAGACGATGATGGAGTCTTGCAGTTGGTGATTTTATAAAGGATCCACTGCTGTTACAATGAGGTTTAGATACTACTCTCTGAGTCTCTTTTTTTGTCCATACTACTCAGTTTTGGGTTATTTACCTGTGACTATCTGAGTCTCCACTCTTTCTATTATTTGGGTTTCTTACACCGTATATTCTGCTGTAATCCTGGTTAGGAGAGAGAAGTTTTTCTTTCCTGCCTTTTGTACCTAGCCCATCGTAATTACTTGGTTCTTTCTTAATAAATTCCTTGGTGAGTAGTTGGATGTTCCTACTACTCTCCAATTCATCAAAAAAAAAAAAAAAACTTTTGAATTGAACGAAGAACCAGAAGAGTCGATTCATAGAGCCATGGACTAAGACCAAAAAACCAGTGGGGTTTTGAAAACCCAGCCAGATGGTTGAGTGAGGCATGGTGTAGATCAGAGGTCATGAAGTAGAGCAGGGACTGCCAAGCAAAATTTGGGTAGCAAATTTTCTTTCATTTCTTTCTATTTCATGAAATGGTTGCAAGGGTGCGTCAGCTGCCATGGTGTTGCATTGCCCAGATGGAGAAAAGGATGGGATGTCGTAGCTGCTATATGATATGTTTTGGTGTTTATGGATTGAAAGAAACACAAGAAATTTCAGGTGCAACCCAATCCACAGTCTGCAGTCCAGGGGATTCTAAAAGAGTTCCTTCCAAAAAAAAAAAAAAGAAAAAAATTTCAGAAAATGAAGTTTCTAATTAACTCAGTTAATTGAAGGGACAATTTTTTTTTTTTTTCCTTTTTTTCAAACAGTTGTTTGGACGGAGTCTTCCCAGCTCAAAGCGACAGAAGTTTCTTTTTTGTTTTTTTGAAATGACAAAGAGCAGTTGTTGTTGCCTGTCTGCCAAACTCGGAATCTCTTCATTGTTAATAATTCTTCTTGTCTTTCCTCGAGAAAAAAAGAAAATAAATCTTTACTTTCCTTTTACTTTTATTTTCTATTGCATTCCCTTTGCCTTTTCTCGTACCCATTTCATTTTCTTAATAAAAGTGGGTTGGATGTCCCAAATCTTTTCTCAAAATAAGGACCGGTAAGAGCCTTTTTCTTGGTTTCGGATATGAATTTTGTCCAGTTCACATCATAGAAACAGAATGACTTTCAAATTAATTGGTTTTTCTTCCCCGACATCAAAAAGGAAGACAGAAATTACGATATTATTAGACCGAGCAGGTCACAACCTAGAGATATATAAAGAACAGACTCGTTGATTTGTTATCAGCTAGCGTTTAGTTGGTCTTGCTTCCAGGCCTCCACCAGCTCTCTTCTCGAGAGTGCAAGGCATGTGAGTTCCTAGAATTTTATCCCCCACGTGATGAAGAATGGCTGAGAGAAGTTGCACTTGTTGCCATAGAGCTGGTGATGGACATCATGGTATGCCGTGTTATTCCAGAAGAACATGTGGAAGATATTCCCTGGAAGCCACAGCCCGCAATGATCATCGATACCTTTCACGGTGGAGAAGGAGAAGAAGAAGATGGACGTTCGAGGTGTCGTGCCCGATAAGACGAAAGCCAGGGCTCCGCCGAGAGTGTCCAAGATGAACCCCTCCAATGGATGGTTATACTGGCTCCCAAAGGCATAGGGGACGACGAGCCGGTGGTGCCAAGAGTGGATGTGCCGGTACAAGAACTTGTTGAGGTGCATGTACCTGTGCCAGAAGTATTGCCACGTATCCATAACAAACATGCCGACGAAGAGCTGTTTCACAATCACAATGATTGGAGTTTGAACATTTGACGTGGTTGTGCTATCATCTCTACCTAGCTGCAATTGTTGTTAAGGTTTATAGATTAGCAAATGAATATAATGTGTCATAAGACCAAGTGCACATGTGGAGTTTATTCATGTACGTGTACCCTAAAAACAAAGAAGGCAATAGCAGCCTGCACTAGTTGTTGAAGAAGAACCCCTTTAGCGACCTCACGCTTTGAGACCAAGTTTTTGGTGTCTTCATCTTTCTTCGAGTGCAACCGATACTTTCTCGAGGGAGCCAAGGATCATATATATACCCGAATAGATCCAGTAGACGGCAATGGGCACAAAAATGCCCAAAACCTCATCGGAAGGAACAAAATCCATTGGATGTAGCTAATAGAAGCAAGACCTTTGAGAGGAGGAGGTCGAGGAGGGAGAGAAGTTCTTTATGGATATTTTTGAAGTTGAGTGCAGGGGGTGTTTATATAGAGAAAACGGGAAGCACCGTATGTTCTCTTCTAGCTCTGAAAGTTCCGACTCCAAGGTTCATAAACTACACGATTGCCGCCAAATGTTATAATTAATAAGCTATTCGAATATTGCTATCATAATAAGTCATGCCAATACTATAAAAATGCAAAACAAAGGTTCGTGAGCTATTAAATAGACAATTATTTTTTAGCAGTGAAAAGTCCGACCCTGATTGAGAAATGGTTGAAAGTCTCATTTTGCCGAGTTCCAGCTTAACTTTTCTCTCCCTTACGGAGATTCCCATTCCCACTTTTTGTGATTTTTTTTTTTTTTTTATTTGATGCAATGGGAGGCAAAGCCAATCAAATTTTATTGAAATGGAGTAATAAACCAAGGATATTTACATGAGAAAGAAAACTGATAATAGAGGAAGAGCAGACCACTCAGACCCTCTGCCGACTTGTAACTGCAATAGATTCAGAAGTAGGAAGAGACGATTACCGCAAAATAAACTTGTCCCCTAAGTTTGGTGGAGCAGGTCCCATTAAAAGAATAATAATGGCATGTGGCAAGACCAAGTTTCACTTTTAGCGACGTGAGCCATGGCTACGAGAAATTATTAGATGGATTAGGTCCTTCTTCTTCTTCTTCTTTTTCATTTTTTTTTCTTTTTTCCTTTTTTGTCTAATAGGAACATAATAACAACACGCCCTGGGATGAATTCATCTTAGGCCCATAATAGACCTCATCCATCTAATAATTTCTTCATGGCTATGGTTTCACTTTTCACTGCTTTTTAGCCTTTCTAGGAAAGTTCTTCAGAATTACTTTTTGGATTTGGGTTATATATGCCGACTTCAAATAATGATATTAAAAAATGAAATTTATTATAGATTTCTGGCTCATGTCTATGCATTAAATATTTTACGCTCATGAGTTATCTTACTTTACCCCACTACCAGCCCTCGATTTTCATTTTAAAGGTTGGATTTCCTTATCTTTCATCGAATGAAAGAAATAATTAATCATCATTGTATTCTTTTAATTAGAGAAAAAAAATATGATTTTAAAGCGCCAATTATGAAAGAAAGAGAGGAGTTAATGCCCCAAAAAGCTAATGTAGCAGGAGCATATTTCTCTCTTCTTCGAACGGGATGCAAAGAAAAGAAAACGTATCTTCTTGTATGGGGGGAGATGGGGGGCATAGTTGAAGTAAATTATTTTAATGAATTAAAAAATGATATTATATTACAAATGTATTTTTAACAAGTTGTAGCATTTCCATCAAAGAAAAATTTTTTATGCATCTTTTTCAGTTCCATGTTATATATGTTATTAGGTTTGATAATGAATAACTAAACGGGGTGCATAAATAATTTTTTTGATAGAGATATGTCTTAAAGTAAATTAAGAAATAATATGAAATTTGTAGGTAATTTTTTACCTACCATTATGGAGCTATAGAAAAAAACTTTTATACAAAGAGATATGTAAGTAATTGTTCTCTAATAATTTTGCTTGTCTGAAGAAGTCAACTCATAAATCTAAATGCTATCATGGAGCTGTATAAAAGTTTCAATTTAAAAAGAACCTATAATTGATTGATGCACTAATTATTTCTTATAAAGTCGATAAAGTAAACTTGTTAATTCAAACCAAAGACTGACCTATCTAAGGTGTTGCAACCCCCAAGTTTGTCGGACCAAGTAAAATTAAAATAAATTAAAAAGTATACACCACTCTTTAACTGCAAAGTAAGTATAAAAGAATGATAAATTAAATGAATTTAAAAAATATAATAATTATGATATCATAAAAATATGTAGAACATATTGATTATTTTTAATATCCAAATAGTAAAATTTTAAAATAATTTAAAAGAATAAAATAAACATTTTTCTCATGTTTGAAAAAAATTAGTACCGCAATATTATATATATTTTTTCTTATGTTCTTTTATCTTGCCGGCTTCCAAATGAAGTCTCTTGATATAGAAAGCAACGTTTGCGTATGCATAGGAGAATACCCCAAATTAAAGGTCAAGTCCCTGTTGTTTTCTTTATGAAATAAAAAAGAAGTCTCAAAAGTGTGACCATGTTGGTTTAACTGGGTCAAAGATTAAAATTTACTGACGGTAAGGTAATGGATTTCTTTTAATATAATACGGATGGGAGTGAGAGACCATGTATATGTCGTGTTCTATATTGGTGACGACTTCCAAGTATATTGTCTCGTCCTTGTTTATGCCTTTTTTGACTATATGTCGTATTCTCTTGTTGGATCTCTAGAAGACTTCTCAGAAAATTATTCATCTCCTCAAATTTTCTTCCTCACATGTTCAACTAATGGATACGCCTGCACGTCATTAATGCCTAATTTGTCAACCTGGTCTTCATAAACATTGACCAGATGGATTCATTGGCCACAAAAGTGCAGTCGATCGATCGATCATATGCGAGCGATGGTTCTGTTACCCATAAAAACATGGGCAAAATCCACTGCATGCTTCATGGTGTGATTTGAACGCTTCTTATCATTTACCTTTGTTTGAGATGAATGAGCTTTTTGCTAAGAATCCTCTATTGATAGAAGAGCCACTTGGTTGCGTGAAGTGATGCATGGAACACGGTTCAAATTATCCATCATTCCTTCACCACCTCATTAGCTAAACCCTGACCATTGGATGACACAATCACCATAAAAAAATCTGATTTTTGTGATAAAATTTTTTCATCGCTAAAAATTAATTTTTTATTATAAAATTATTAATGATAAAAATTTTTATCACTAAATAATCATCAAGAAAATCTCGTAGCAAAAAATTTTAGCGACAAAAAAATATTTCACCGCCAAAACTATTCAATTACGATGGAATAAAAATTTATTATTAACAATGAAAAAATTATTTCATCGCAAAAACATGACGACTAAAAATAGTTTTTCGTTAAAAAATATTTTTTGAGATGAAAAATATTTCATCGTTAATTTTTTACGACAAAAATATTTCATCGCTAAAAGAAAAAAAAATTATCACTACTTTTAGCTAGTGGCGAAATATAATTTCATTGAAAAAATTATTTCTTACGATGAAATATAATTTCATCGCAAAAATTATTTCTCATGATGAAATATTTTTATCACTGAAATTACTCTTTAGCGATGAAATATAATTTCATCGTTAAAAATAATGCCGAAACAAAAAAAAAAAGAGCTCTAATTTTATTGGAATCCCTTATTCAAATATAGAAAATATTCCAGACAATCTGTTCAAATCTAAATAATATTTCAAAACATACTACATATTAAATATGTTTAATATACTATCATATCAAATAAAATATAATATAAATATAAATAATATCCATCAGATCCATATATACATAATTAAGTTTCATACCTGCCATTAATAGATACAAAAGTACGAGTTCACGAGTTCATACACCATTTAAGATATAAAAATCTACAAACTATGCATCATCAATATCATTGGCCTCGTTCTCTCATCCAGGTATCGATCCCTGACCCAATGTATGTCTCGAAGGCGGTGCTGAGGCAACATCATGAGGCTGTAGATCTGCTAACTCAGAGGCATCAATACCGAGCCATCCTGCTATCGCACCCACAATCCTTTCGAGTGTTTGGCTTCAATTCATTCAGTAATTAATTTGATCTTGCATCAAGCTCATCGATATCCTAATTGCCTTTGACGTTGCGGCATCATCAGACCATCCGAATTGGCTGAATGATGAACTGCAACGTGATTTTTTTAAATGCATACTGTGCCCAGACCCTACCTGCTGCCCGAGGACTGCATCCAAGATCGCATCGTCAATCATGGAACAAACGGGCTGTGATCCAGTATCACTATCAGATCCAATCTTCCTCGTCGCCTGCTCTCTCAACTGCAATATTTTTTTCTAAAATAATAAATCAAATAATATTATCAGTTTGTTTCAAAAACTTCAAAAGAATTCAAAATATGATACGATACTTACATGACGTTGCCTCGCCTACTCAGTGACAAATTGGTCGCTTTTGTTTTGATAAAATTTTTCATAGGCATCGACCCCGGATAGTCCCTATTCAAATAAAAGAAAAAAAAATGATATCAAAGTAATTTATACATTCAATAAGAACATCCTATAGCATGCAATTGCAAATGCAGTTACGTACCATCCTTTTCATTTCTTGTGCAAAAGATGCACTTTCTAATGTGAATGAAATCAATCTATCTCCTCTTCACCTTGTTCGCCTCCGATTGTCGCTAAAAAATATATATAGTTATAGCCAAAGAAAAAGAATAATAATATCAAAATAACTTGAAACACTAAACATACCTTAAATGCCTTCACTTTCAAAATGCTCAAACAACCACCGCCAATCATCACTAGACCTAGCCCAGTTTTTGTAAGGCTAGGTCACAGGATCAATCCCCCTTGCTCGTAGATTATTGCAATATGTATGAAGCCTACATCGCCGATTCCTGTACCTTTTTGCAGCCATTTAATTGATACACCTCGTCACTTCTTCGTCGATGCAATCCTCGAATATAACTATAACAAGACTGTCAATAGATGTGTGGTGGAAAGGATATAAATACACATTAACTTACCTTGATGTGAGAGACAAGGGCATCGTGAAATCGAGAGGCGACATGCTTGAAACTTTCGATGGCCCACGGAAAATGGTTTCACATAAACAAATTGATCTCATTAGGGACTATACTCACCTTTGAGCCAATCGGATGACCCCAAAATATCTATATTTTTGGCTTTTCATTGTGCGTATGCATATATTTCTCCAAAACTAGACCCCTACTAGATCCACGCACCGTGCGTCACTATTGTGCCTACACATGAAAATTCATGAAATGAATATATATCATCTACTAATGGATGTATACAATAAAAAAATGATGTACATAATTTATAAATGTAAGAGAGGTATACCTGCAGGGAAATGATGCTGTGGTGCCATGACCTCCTACTGGACTGACTCCGACTAAGCACTAGCCTACTCCGCGGACTCGGGTGACTGAGTCTCATCCAAGTCCTCTGATTCATCGCGTAGAAGGCTAAAATGAGAGCGTGTGTCATGTTGTAGGGCCCGACATCTACTCAACGAACGTCCACACCCAGGACTAGTCATGATGCTGTAATGGTTAACATACTTTGAATAAGCACGTAATCATAAAAACTAAAATACTATATAATATAACACCAAAATAAATTAAATTACTTAAATATATTAATTGTTATTCTGAACTCATATCCATATAGTCGTTTTCAATAGGACTCGTAGAAGGCATGGAGCCAAAAATACTATCATCATCATCATTTGATGAAGTCATCATCCATATATGATTGTGAACACAAATTATTGACTCATGCTCGTGCCAACGTTCCAACGATAGGCACATCCTCCGGTTCACAATCAACTCATTGCAATTGTCCTATGTCAACCATGTCATCCGGCACTAATATGTTATCCGGTACTTGCATTTGATATGCTTCGCTTTCAATAGTTGCACGAACTTCATTCTCAAGATCTTCATCATCCGGGCACGTGAAAAGTGCGAGATCGAACAAATGTCTATGCTGAGCCCTTATTGCAACTCGCCAAGGCCCTTTCATTTTGGTGTCATCAACATACCACACCAATCTCGCTTGCTTTGCAAAAATGTAAGGATCACTTTCGTACCACAAGTGACCAGTGTGGACACTGACGAGCTGAGGGTCTATAACAATTAGCCTGTCGTCCTAAATCATACCATCGACACTTGAATAACATGACCCGCCGAAGACCACTATACCTCAGCTCTATAACCTCATGCAGAACGCCGAAAAAGTCCATTATCTCACCCTTGTGCTCACCCTCCACGCATATTCCACAATTTTTTGTGGTTCGATCGCGATCGCAATTTTCCGTTAAGAAACACACTATTGACTATGCATGCTAAATATATCGATACACGTTTGTCAAGTTTACGTGCAAGTGCAGCTAAGTCATCATTGATGTAGTTGGGATTGTCTGCATGTAGCTGGGCTACCTATAATTAAAAGAGCAATAGGCAGCTTATGTTAAATAAATAAAAAATATGTAAACAAACCTTAAGTCATGGTGAACATTGACATAGCTTATCCATTCATCAAACCATGATGCAAATTGATTCCTACATCATATCATTGCTAATGTAGGATTGATTCATATGAGTTCACTTTCGTGCTCGCTGAAGTGATATAGTAAAATTAAATATGAGTTCATACAATATCAACATTCAAAAAATTAAATGTGTATACTCACGTCATGTATGCTTCCACCTCCTCGCAATTGTTTAGCACATACCAATGCATGTCGTCCGTTTCTTGGTGTCAACATTCAAAGCTTTACCATATGGTCTAGCAATGTTGGAGAACACAGACAATCCATCAGTGAGAATGTCATCACCATTGATGTTCCATTGTGGCCTTCTAAATTTGATCTCCACTCTCCGAAGGTATATAGAGCAGAATGTTAGACATTCATTCATTACATATGTCTCTGCTATTGAACCTTCGGTCATGCTTTGTTAGCAACAACACTCTTGTATTCTGGCATCTCCCTATCTAATGAAGTGTCGATTGATATACATAAATAATAAGTTTTACAATAATAAATAATAAGTTTTACAATATCATGCAATTACCTTTCAATTGGATATATCCAGCTTGTGTGTACTGGCCCACCCAGTCTAGCCTCATGTGGAAGATGAACCGAAAGATGCACCATGATATCAAAGAAGGCAAGGAGGAATATCATCTCCAGCTTACAGAGAGTAATGACAATCTTCTTCTCTAATACATTGATCTGAGTTCGCCTTAACGTCTTCACGCATAAGTCCCTAAAATAAGTTTTCAGATCAAGTAACACATCACACACATTATTCGGCAAGAATCCATGCAAGCCAACTGGGAGCACATGTTGTAAAAGCACATGGCAATCATGAGTTTTCATCTCAACAATCTTCCCATCTTTCAATCTGATGTACCGTTTCAAGCTTGAGGCATATCCATTGGCAAACCTCACTGATCTCAAATATGCAACAAATTCATTTCCCTTGCTTCGGTTCAGTACATCACATGCTAATGGCTCGACAAGTCTATCCCCCTGTCAAATCAAATATAATTTCTTTCTAATATGTATGTCCTCCAAGTCAAGATGAGCCTTCATGATATCCTTTGTTCTTCCTCCGATATTGAGAATGGTGTAGAACACATTGTCAAATATGTTCTTTTCAATGTGCATGACATCAAGATAGTGTCAGAGGAGAAACATTTTCCAATATGAAAGATCAAACAACTTGCTCCTTTTTCTTCAATTTTCGATACTAGTTCGTATGCTTGATTGATTGGCTGGATCCTTACCAAGTACGATATCTTGTGGGTCGGATGGTTGATTTAAAATATCATCCATAGACCAGAATCTTGGCCGAGCACATCGTTCATGTTTGCCATTGAACTTAAGACTTCTCCTTCATCTATGATTATTCGGTAAGAAACGTCGATGGCCGTTGAAACAAATCTTTCCACGAATATGAGTTGATGTAATGTCATCATTATAAGTTGGACATGCTTTATATCCTTTCATGCACCATCCAGAAACATCGTCATATGCAGGAAAATCATTAACTGTCTAAAGCAATACCACGTGCATGCAAAAGATGCCTCCTGATCATACGTTTTGCACCCTTCTTCCCATAAGTATTGCAACTTTTCGATCAACAGTTCTAAAAATACATCTATGTCTCTTTCAAAGGCGCGGGGATCGGAGATCAACATAGCCAATAGATTAAATGAAAATTTCATGCACTTCCAAGACGATAAATTATATGGAAATACTATAACGGGCCACATGCTATATGTAATGCTAAGATTACCATACGGATTAAACCTATCTGTTGCCAATCCTAACCTGACATTTCGTGAATCAGACACAAACCATGGATGTTCACGATCAAAATGTTTATATGCATTTCCATCCGATGGATGTCTCATGACATCGTTGTCGATGTTGTTTCCCTCTTTATGCCATTGCATGTCAAAAGCAGTGTGTCTAGACATGAACAATCTCCGTAGTCATGGCTGGACATGAACAATCTCCGTAGTCATGCCGTAATCGAAAAGTACCACAAAACCTTGCATGGTATTTTCTTTTTCCTTTTATCCTTACCACGACTTTCATTCCATTTACTTGAATGACAAATTGGGCATGCTTGTAGATCTTTTTTATCCTTTCGAAATAAAACACAATCATTCGGGCATGCATGTATCTTTTTGTAGCGGAGGCCCAAGTCATCGACTCCCAACCCAAGTCCCTTTAATTTTTTGGCTTCATAATGACTTGACAGAAGTAACTCTCCCTCGAGCAATAGATCCTTCAGAAATATGAGCAACCAATTGAATGAGTTGTTTGACCACTTACCAAGTATCTTCATATGTAATAATTTTATTATAGCAGACAACAAAGAGTATTTCTTACAATTAGGATAAACATCATTCTATGCATTTCTTAATAAATACTCGAATTTGTCATTCACGGGCATGTTACTATCATCCTCAGCCTCTTATTTCGGGATGGGATGCTGATGTTCTGATTCTGCTTTCGCATTTGCTTCAAATAACTCCGGATGAAGATCCTCTAAAATTTTTCTATCTTCTGCACCGACTGTTTATCTTTCACGATTGGGTGATCCACTTACGAACGTAGCATTATGGGCCTTCTAGGCGTCATGCTGGAACTATTTGGCAAATCTTTACCATGACAAGTCCACCTCTTATAAGTCACATCTATGCCGTATTCATATAAATGATTCTGAATGTTCGATAGGGTATACTAAAATAGATTTCTACACCGACGACACGAACAACAAGCTTTTCCATCTTCTCTAGTGTGATTGGATGCAATGTTTATGAAAGACCTCACACCTGCAATATACTCAGGATAGAACTTATCACATAATGATATCCAACTACGATCCATGCCTACATGTTTATGACAAATTATACAATCAATTTTATGACATAAACAAGGTGCACACATGCACGCGCACGTGCAGAAAGAGAGAGAGAGAGAGAGAGAGAGAGAGAGAGAGAGAGATGGTTGTTGCCTAAAATTGGATGGGTGGGAGTAGTTAAGACCTTTGCTTAGCCATGGCTAATCATGAGTTAAGGACTATGGGTACTGTTGACGCAGAATCTGATCGTCGCCGGAATCAGCTGGAGCGGAGGTGGACGAGATCGCTGTCGGAACCTGCAAAATAAAGTTCCGTCCGAAGTCGGTGGGGGGTGGCTCCGGCAGGATCCTCCGACGATCAAGTCAGCTCTGGTCAATAGGAATGGAGTACTCGGGAATGAGTTTCGCAGAGCTTAGAGAAGGGAAGAAGAGCTTAAAGCTTAAAGATTAGAGTTAGCGTATCTGGAGGATCCTTTTTATAGGCGGAGCTTGATGGTGACAGCTGCAGCTACCTGATGGCGGATCGCTCAAGGCTGCATCGGATTCGATGCGGAGAGGATGGTGTCATCAGGCCGATAGTGACAACCGTGCCATCCGACAGTGGTGCGCTACTCGAGGTTTGGTGAAGTGAGGAGGACACCGTCTGTAGCGTCGCTTGTGGTAGACTGATGGTGACTGTTCGGCCAGATTTAATGGCGATAGCTCTGAGAAAGCGGACGTCGGTTGGTGGACCTCGGCATATATCGATTCCAAAGAAGTTCAGACTTCTAAAAGGGAAGCTCAGAAAAAATTTGGCTCCCGTAGGCGTCTGACTGAAGGAGTACAGCTAAGACTCGATCGCTGGAGAGTTCGAAAGAAGCTCAGCCGCTGAGGAGTCCGGTCGGTCGAAAGGAATGTCTGAGAGGAGTTCGGCTCTTGAAGAAGTCCGACCGAAGGAGAAGCTTGGAGGAAGTTCAGCTCTTAAAGAAGTTCGACCGAAGGAGAAGTTTGGAGAAAGTTCAGCTCCCGTAGGTGTCTGGCTGGAAGAGCGCAGAGGGAGTTCGACTCTCGCTGGAGTCCGACTGAAGCTCGACTTCTGAGGAGTTCGATCGGATGAAGGAGTTTGGCTAAGGCCCGGTGCCGGGAGCCCGAAGGAGCTCGTCCGCTGAGGAGTTCAACCAGTTGAAGGGGTTCAGCTAAGGTCCGACTGCTGAAAGTCCGAAGGAGCTCTTCCGCTGGAAAGTTCGGCCAGCTGAAAGGGTTCGACTAAGATCCAACCGCTGAGAGTCCGAAGGAGCTCTTCTGTGGCTACCGATTGCGTTAAACTGAGCATCGAACTGAACTTCGGTAGGAGTAGGGTTTATCCCCAATAATAGTCCCCCCACTTTCGAGTTCGAAACTCGAAGAAAGAGAGTGCAGAAAGGGCGACTGCCGAAGTCCTCTTCTGACTGGTTCAAGTTGAAGCTCGGAGAGGAGATCTCATCTCCAGCCAAAGTTGATATTGAAGTCGAAGCCCGAGGGAGATCTCATCTCCAGTCGAGGTTGAAGTAGATCTCGCCTCCTACGGTCGAGGTCGAAAGTTAAGCCCCTCGGGGGCGATATTGTCACTAGCGACCGAGGCTGACTCGGGGGGATCTCCTCTCCTAGAGTCGAGGTTGACTTGGGGGAGTTCTCATTTTCTGCGGCTGAGGTTAATACGGATGCTCGAAAGAGATCTAATCTGCAGCTGGGGTTGACGCGGTCGCTCGAAAGAGATCCTATCTCTGATCGAGGTTATCTCCGATCTTATCTCTAGCTGAGATTGTCTCGATCACTCGGTAGAGATCTCATCTCTGACCGAGGTTGTCCCCGATCTTATCATCGACTGAGGTTGTCTCGATCATTCGAGAGAGATCTTATCCTAGCCGAGGTTGTCACGGTCGCTTGGGAGAGATCTTATCTCTGGTTGAGATTGTCACGATCGCTCGAAAGAGATCTTATCTCTCGCAACCGAAGTTGGCCCGGACCCTCGGAGGAGATCTTATCTCCTGCAGCCGAGGTTGCCTTGGGGGAGATCTTATCCCCTATAGCCAAGGTTGCCTTGGGGGATGTCTTATCTCCTGCAGCCGAGGTTGAGCGGGCTCGGGAGAAATCTTATCTCCTACAACCGAGGTTGCCTCGGAGGAGATCTTATCTCCTGCAGCCGAAGTTGGCCCGGACCCTCGGGAGAGATTTTATCTCCTACGGCTGAGGTTGCCTCGGGAAAGATCTTATCTCCTGCAGTCGAGGTTGATGCGGATGCTTGGAGGAGATCTTATCTCCTGCAATCGAGTTTTGCCTCGGAGGAGATCTTATCTCCTACAGCCGAAGTTGGCCCGAATCTTCCTTAGGGAAGATCTTATCTCCTGCAACCGAGGTTGAAGCCCGGAACCCTCGGGGAAAGATCTTATCTCCTGCAGCCAAGGTTGCCTCGGGAGAGATCTTATCTCCTGCAGCCGAGATTGGTCCGGACCTCGGGAGAGATCTTATCTCCTGCAGGTCGAGATTGCTTCGAAGGAGATCTTATCTCCTACCGCCGAGGTTGATGCAGACACTTCGGGGCAGATTTTATCTCCTACAGCCGAGGCTGCCTCGGGAGAGATCTTATCTCCTGCCGTTCGAGGTTAAGTGCGGACACTCGGGGGGAGATCTTATCTCCTGCAAGTCGAGGTTGCCTCGAAGGAGATCTTATCTCTGCTGTCGAAGTTGGCCCGAACCCTCGGGGGAGATCTTATCTCCTACGGCCGAGGTTGATGCAGGTACTCGAGGGAGATCTTATCTCCTACGGTCGAGGTTGCCTCGGGGGAGGTCTTATCTTCTACAACCGAGGTTGCCTCAGGGGAGATCTTATCTTCTGCAGCCGAGGTTGATGCGGAAGCTCGGGGAGATCTTATCTTCTGCAACCGAGGTTGCCTCGAGGGAGATCTTATCTCCTGCAGCCAAAGTTGGCCCGGACCTTCGGAAGAGATCTTATCTCCTGCAGCCGAGGTTGCCTTGGGGAAGATCTTATCTCCTGCGACCAAGATTGATGCGGACGTTCGGAGGAGATCTTATATCCTGTAGCCGAGTTTGTCTCGAAAAAGATTTTATCTCCTGCAGCTGAAGTTGGTCCGAACCCTCAGAAAAGATCTTATCTCCTGCAATCGAGGTTGCCTCAGAGGAGATCTTATCTCCTACAGTAGAAGTTGGCCCGAACCCTCGGGAGAGATCTTATCTCCTGCAGTCGAGGTTGCCTCAGAGAATATCTTATCTCCTACCGTCGAGGTTGATGCGAGCGCTCGGGGGAGATTTTATCTCCTACAGTCAAGATTGCCTTGGGGGAGATCTTATCTCCTACCATCGAGGTTGATGTAAACGCTCAGGAAAGATCTTATCTTCTGCAATCGAGGTTGCCTCGGGGGAGATCTTATCTTCTACTGCCGAAGTTGGTCCGGACTCTCGGGGGAGATCTTATCTCCTACAACTGAGGTTGCCTCGGAAGAGATCTTATCTCCCACGGCCGAGATTTATGCGGACGCTCGAAAGAGATCTTATCTCCTACGACCGAGTTTGCCTAGAGGAAAATCTTATCTCCCGCAGCTGAAGTTGGCCCGGACCCTCGAAGAAAATCTTATCTCCTGTGGCCGAGGTTAAAGGTCTTTGACCTGCTCGTGCTAGGACGAGATTCTCCTTCTATTCCTAACACGACAACTATTGACTGCTTCTTTCCTGTCATCATATAATTTTTGCACCCAGAAATAATATTATTGGAATGAAAGAATTTTACCGAGGAAAAGTTACTGGCAGCACATCTCCGTTTCAAGATCGTGGGGGCGTTGTTCCTCCGGGTTTCCTTGGGCAGTAAGACCCGGGCCGGACGACCTCCTCTATCTCATGTTGGCCTTCTCAATTTGAAGCAAGCTTCTCTTGACTTTGTCGCTGGGAGACGACGAATCGCCGATGTACCAAGCTCCTCCCAAGGGTAACGTTGATAACGCCGTGAGGCGGCCGACCTCCTTATCGTTTTTGGCTACGACAGCGCCCTTGATCGATCTTCTCCTACTTCAGACTGGCGTCAGAGGAATTTACCCAGCCGTCCCTTTTTGACGAGCTCCTCAATTTCGTCTCAGAGCTGAATGTATTTCTCAGTGTCGTGGCCGTGGTCGTAATGGTAGGGACATTACTTGCTTCGATCACGCATGTTTGGGAAAGGCCGTAGTCCTTCTGGTCTTGGCAGCCGGTTCCTAACTTCCGTAAGAATTTGAGTTCGAGGAGCGTTGAGGGGAACGTAATCACAGAACCTTTCGGGAGGAGGACTTCTTCGCGCCCTTCTGTCGGGGCTTCCTTGGTGGTGAGCTCGAGGAGTTCGGGCCTTGCTTGCGCTGGGAAGGTCGTGAGCGCGGCCGAACTTCCTGTGAAATCTTTTGCGGAAGAACTTCATGCTTTTTTGTCGGAACTTCCTTAACAACGAGCTCGAGGGTGAGCTCGACCTTGCTTACCCGAACTTTATTCCACCTCCCGTGAATTCTTTGTAGGAGCTTCCTTGGAGACATACTCGAGGGAAAGTTCGGCCTCGCTTGTGCTGGGGCGATCGTGAGCGCGGCCGAACTCCATTCCACCTTCTATGAAATCTTTGTAGGAGGTTTCCTTGATGACATACTCGAGGGGGAGTTCGGCCTCACTTGCGCCGAACTTTACTCCGCCCTCCTATGAAGCTTTCGTCAGGAGAACTTCATGCCCCTTTGTCGGGGCTTCCTTGGTGAAACCTTTGTCAGGGCTTCCTTGATAATGAGCTCGAGGGGAGTTCGATCTTGCTTGCGCCGAACTTTATTCCGCTCTCTCACGAAACCTTTCGTGGAAGAACTTCATGCCCCTTTGTCGGAGCTTCCTTGATGATGGGCTCGAGGAGAGTTCGGCCTCGCTTGCGTCGAACTTCATTCCGCTCTTCCACAAAACCTTCCTCGGAAGAACTTCATGCCCCTTCGTCGAGGCTTCCTTGATGATGAGCTTCGAGAGGAGTTCAGCCTCGCTTGCGCTAGGGAGGTCGCGAACGTGGCCGAACTTCATTCCGCTCTACTGCTAGAAGGCTTCTGTTTTGTTTCTCCTTCCTAAGGACGATTGATATGTTGGACGAAATGTCTTTCCTCAAGACCGATTTCTGACATCCTCAGGGCGGGTTTGCTGGCAAAATCTCTGCCAAAAGCTGTCACACGACCTACATCATCTCGACGAGGGCACGAACCTGCTGGACCAGTAGGTTGAACTACTCCATATCTACGGTGACTTCATATGGAACCTAGGCTGCCGGGGCTGAAACGAAAGCAGATGGATCTAGCACGGATGCCGCCGATCGCCAAGTCGAAGCTCTGCTTGAGGCATTTTCTCTTCAAAAAAGAACTTTAGAGAGAAAGAAGAGATATCTCCGAAGAGGAAAAAGAGAAATCATCGTCGAGCACTCATTTAAAAATAAGAAAACCTCGAAGGTTTAGGCCCTCCTTCTAGTACCAATCTGTTGACGCAGAATCTGATCGTCGCCGGAATCAGCTAGAGCGGAGGTGGACGAGGTCGCTGTCAGGACCTGCAAAATAAAATCTCGTCCGGAGCCGATGGGGGTGGCTTCGGAAAGACCCTCCGACGATCAAGTCAGCTCTGACCAACAGGAATGAAGTGCTCGAAAATGAGTTCTACAGAGCTTAGAGAAGAGGAGGAGAGCTTAAAGCTTAAAAATTAGAGTTAGCATATCTGAAGGATCCTTTTTATAGGCGGAGCTTGATGGTGACAACTGCAGCTATCTAATGGCAGGCCGCTCAAGACTGCACCGAATTTGATACGGAGAGGATGGTATCGTCATACCGATAGTGACAACCGTACCATCCGACAGTGGTGCGCTACTCGAGGTCTAGCGAAGTGAGGGAGACACCGCCTGTAGCATCACCTGTGGCAGACTGATGGTGACTGTTCGATCAGATTTAATGACGGTAGCTCTGAGAAAGTGGATGTCGGTTGGTGGACCTCAGCATATATCGATTCCAAAGAAGTTCGAACTTCTAAAGGAGAAGCTCAGAAAAAATTCGACTCCCGTAGACGTCTGGCTGGAGGAGTGCAGCTAAGGCTCAATCGCTGAAAAGTTCGAAAGAAGCTCGACCGTTGAGGAGTCCGATCGGCCGAAGGAGATATTTGGGAGGAGTCCGGCTCCTGAAGAAGTCCGACCGAAGGAAAAGCTTGGAGGGAGTTCAGCTCTTGAAGAAGTTCGATCGAAGGAGAAGCTTGGAGGGAGTTCAGCTCCCGCAGACGTCTAGCTGGAAAAGCGCAGAGGAAGTGTGGCTCTCGCGGGAGTCCGACTGAAGCTTGGCTGCTAAGAAGTTCGACCGGATGAAAAAGTTCGGCTAATGCCCGGGCGCCGGAAGCCCGAAGGAGCTCGTCCACTGGAGAGTTCGACCGACTGAAGGAGTTCGACTAAGATCCGATCGCTGAGAGTCCGAAGGAGCTCTTTCGCTGGAGAGTTCGGCCGACTGAAGAGATTCGGCTAAGGCCCAACCGCTGAGAATCCGAAGGAGCTCTTCCGTGACTACCGGTTGCGTTAAACTGAGCATCAAACTGAACTTCGGTAGGAGCGAAATTTATCTCCAACAGGTACCTAGTGGAGAAGAGAGGTGGTTGATGGTGATGCGGGAGGGGAAGGGCCGGAAGTGAGAGAGGGCGTGGTGTAGCTTTATCAAATCTTTTCCAAATTAGCTAACTAGACAAGTGCTTAATGGAAAAGGATTGAGCGCCCTCAAAAATTCTAATTGTCCTCCGCTATCATCATGCCGTAGCCTTTTGGTCCTTGCGTCCTGTTGTCATGCATCTACCTAAATATGAATGTGGAAGAACAACAGACATACAGTTACTAAGTGTATGTAATAAAAGATAGAACTACCAAACCATTTTGAAGAAAGTTCTTTCTTGAAAAAAAATTAAAGAATGAAAAAGAAGGCCTGGCCTCCCAGCTACCTTGTAAACACAAAAGGTTAGGAGACAATAAACGAAAATTTGTCTGTGACTCTTCAGGTTAGGGAAGAAAGTGAATGGAATTCCACAATAGACGAAAGAGTCGGGATCTTCTCTAGGTAAAATTTGCGATTAGGCCTTTGGGAAAAGAGCAACAACTTAGTAAAAGCATCTGTAGAGGATGGGAACATGAATTGAGACAAAAATCCAACCTCTGCAACCCTTGATTACTCTCCATAATACAGATGCTATGATCACAAACCCATGACTTGTATGAATTCATCCTTCAAAGCGGTGAGTTTATAGCAACTCTTGATTCTAGAAGACTAAATACAAGACAATTGCTAGGTGGGCTTCTGTTCACATAATAAGAAACCCATTATTTTTTATAGTTTGCAATCTTTTATAAACAGATTTCTTCCTCATGCTTAAAGAGTAAGACATAGAATGGAGCAAACTACTGTTTCAGATTTAAAGTGATATGTGGGATATAAAACATGAGGGTGAAATAAATGATGCACATCAAACTGCAGAAACACTTCCTATCAAAAAAAAAAAGGATAAAAATGCAGAGAGCAACGCATACAAAGAGTCTAATTTGCATACTCACTAAAACAAATAATACATTGATGTAGATTGTTCAGAAATTCTTCACGACAATTCTCATTGTTGTAACTGAGGAGGTGGGAGCGATTGGAATCAAGGAGGAGGAGAAGAAGCGACTTCGGTTTGGGGTTGGGGTTGGGGTTGGGAGGGAGGAGGTGGGAGCCGAGCTCTACAGAGGGGGCAGGCAGGGTGGGCTTGGAGCCATGCGTCGGCAGCAGGGGCGCTGGAAGGCGTGGTGGCACCCGGGCATCACCCGCGCCACCTGCCCTTCCACCATCTCTTCCAGGCACACCGCGAACTCCTCCCCGCCCCCTGCTCCCACTTTCCCCTCATCCAGCTCCTCCTCCGTCAAACCGCTCTTCTTCCCCTTCTTCTCCGCCGCCGCCCTCGCCTCCTCGCGGAGCCCCGCGTACCACACCATCAACATGTACTCGGAGAACACCACGCCCATTCCCAAGCACACCAGAAGCAGACCCAAGACCACAACCCAAATCATCTCCCATCTCTCCCCCCCCTCCCGTCGCTAGGGCTCCCTCGTCTCTCTTAGCTCTGCTTCCGTTCTTGGGTTTAGTGGTCGAAGAAAGGGGAAAAAGAGAGGACTCAAAGCAAGCATCTAAAATCCTTTACCCCGATGGCGCGGAGGGACGATGACGACGATGGCGCAGAGGGATGACGACGACGGTGGGCGGTGGCGCGGGTCGACGAAGCGAGAGAAAGAGAAAGACTGGAAGAGAGGGGGCCGCTCGGTGAAAATCCATCTAAACCCTATTTGTTTTGGCGACGATTTTATTTTCGTCGCAAAAAAAAATCATCTGCGACGATTTTTCTTTTTTCGTCGCAAAAATGAGCCTTTAGCGAAGTTTTTTTTTTTTTTCGTACGAAAATATTTTTTTCATCATTAAATTTTATTTTAAATTTAAAAAAAATAATAAAATTTTTAACAATAAAATATTTTTATCGTGAAAATAAAAACTGCAGCGATGAAATATTATTTTTATCATTAAAAATTAAATAAAATTTTTTATATTACAAAAAAAATATAAATATTTTATTTTTATGATAAAATATTATTTTCATCGAGAAAGATGAAATTTATATTCATGATTAAAATTTTATCATAAAAAATTATTTTTTTATAATAAATAGTTGATTCAAAATCTAATGTTTTGGAATCTATATAAACCACAATCCGGCAATTTAGATTGTGAAAAAACACCAATTATTCTGTCGCCCGATAGCAAGCTCCATTGGCTTCAAATTAAGTAGTTTCATGGGCCAGCAAGAGCATTTGTATACGGCAGACTTGTTCCTAATTGTCTTGACCTGATCCCACTAGAGTATTTTATTTCTTTACGACAAGAAAATTTGCTAGGTTTAATTGAGTCATTTAGCTAAACCTCTTCGAAACACTAAAGAAGATAAGCTTTTGCTTTCCTTGTTCTTAATTTGATCATCAAACCATTCTTTTTCATTCTGACCATCAGTTCCTTTTTCATTCCTAAGTTGAAAGTAAAAGTTTGATCTGAATGAAAAAGGAAGTCTGGTTTGAGAAAATAACTATAACTATATGAGAGCAATTTTGTTAGATAGGCTTAGTGGACAAAGATATGTGCTCTTGTATCAAATCGTAGCAAGAGTATATTTCTAATTGTGCTGATTTCTAATCATTAATTCTTCCTCTTCTATTCAGTCATTCACATGTGCTGGATCCGTAGCTAATCTGTTTTCTACTTAAGTGTTTGTATTTTGCTAACGGCAAATTACCTATATACATGAAATCTTATCAACATGGCGCTATTTGGATGATTACATTATATTGTGTAGTGCGTACATTTGAAACAGTGGCATAAAATTGTTCAATAGAATTTTGTTAATGCTTATGTCACCAGCTCAATAATCATGTTTTACTTTGCTGAATTTTTTTCTTTTTTTAATTAAGTAAAAGATTATTGCAACCACGAAAGATGACACTCCAGTTGAGTTACCATGTTATCACCATAAGTTAGTTTGCTTTAATGAAAGCCAAGTTAGAAGACAATATACAGGAGACAAAATATAAATAGAATATAGTTAAGAATGAAAAGCACAGACGAAAAAATAAACGCCCACCGTGGGGCTCGAACCCACGACCACAAGGTTAAGAGCCTTGCGCTCTACCGACTGAGCTAGACGGGCTCGTTGGCAACGAGGAACATACGTATATATTCTCTAATTAATGATACCATGAACAAGCATGTTTATTCTTCCAACCATTATTTCGTATCTTGTGAGGCCTATATTAGACCTTCATGGTATCTCCATCCTAGAATTAAGGGGATTGTAAGTTGAAGCTAATAATTTTTCACCTTAGTATGTTTTGTTTGATGGTATTTGGATCAAAAAGTAGAATGCTTCTAAAATTGTCGACCATATTATTCTAAGCTAAGCTTGTCGGCTAGAAAAAAATAACTTATCTATATCATGGTAGAATTATGCTTGCAGTTGAATGGATTCATAACTCTGACAGAATAAGTGGCTAGGATTGCGCCTTAGATGGAAACAATTCTTGGAGGGAGGTGAATGATGGGCAATTTTTTTTAAGATAATCCAATAGGATTGGACTAGATTCTCTCTTGAATTCATGGATTAAAAAATCTATCTGCATATGGCCCATCTAAACCCAACACTTCCCTATCTTGAATCTAATAGAAGGAAAAGAGAACCGTCGTGGATCTTTTTCCTTCTTGCAAACCAATAGGCTCACGGTCGGAGACTTTTAGGCTGCGACTTGGATGGGTCCTTAGAAGACAATGAGCTAGACGTACGGCCAACAAACTTAATTTCTATAGAATATTCTTATAGGAATACCCAAAAAAGGCCTCTAAGATTTTTGAGGTTAGGGCCACCCTAGTCTATTAGGCTAAATGGTTCGCAGGGAATGTATCTTAGCATTGGCTTGATTTTCTCGGTTAAACATATTGCTTCTCCCTAGTGATACTTGCAGGATTCTAATAGGTAGGGATATTGGCAACTTCTATGGAAGCTCAACGTGACCCAAAGGTTCCAAACTCTTATAGAAGATGATATGGACAAGCTTTTGCTTCCCGTGTCTCTTGATGATACGCACCTATCTTCTAACCTATATGGTTTTGCCATAATGTAGCTAATGAATGATTAATCATATGTTCTTTGTTATCTTCTACAGATAGCTAAGTGGGCATTTTTGTCACAATTGACTAGTTAGGCCAGGGAAGGATATCCGCTTAATGAAGGATTTGGGATGTGATGGAGTTCAAGATGGGGAAGAAAAAAAAAGGGGTGATGGATCATAGAATGTTGGCCAAGATGGATCATTACTTATTTTCATATACATATATTAGATTATAAGTTGCTTAGATGATATGCTTGACCTCGAGCGCCTTGGAGGTGTTGGATGTCAAACTAGTTTGAAGAGGAAAAAAGATTGAAGTTATAAATATCTTTTTTACCTATTTTTGCATGCATATGTCCTTCTTATTCGATCCAAAATTATTGAAATCATAATCAATCTCTTGATTTTTTTTTTTTTAAAAAAAAAATTGTGATGCAAACATTGGCACTTTTTTTCAACTTTATATCTTTTTTAATATAATTTATTATCAACTCATGAAGCAAATATAAGCTTAAAATGTCATCCCTTGCATTAGAATGGTTTGGTTGGAGATGGCTAGAATGTCAATTTCATTCTGAAAAATTCTTTACATGCGATAATTGGCTCATGCATACAGTCGAAGCGTGGTGCATAAAAAGAAATATATTTTTTTTTTCTCAATTCTGCTTGTGAGCCAATCACCGCAGGCAGTGCACATGATTGCACATCATCCATGGTGCACAAAGAATTTTTCATTCATTCTAATGCTTTTAAACTTGTGGACTAGAACCAGTCTGGCCTGTATGGCTCAGAGACATCAATTTTAGCCCAACCTTATCCTGTTCTCATGCTGACAATAAGCATGGTGCAAATATATTGACATCATAACATTTTAATAAGAGCAAGTACATTGACATCATAAAATTTTCTTTTAATTCAGTCATGTTTAAAACATACAAAAATAATACACTTCATACATGGAGTCTCTTCATGCCACATCCAATTCAAATGACAAAATGGAGAAAAGCAACAAAGTAAATACTTTTTTTCATAAAACCATCAGACTTGAAATGTTTTGTTGTGTTAATGCGGAAATTCTTGATATATGGCAAAGAGAATTTATAAAGCAAGAGATGTTAATAGATGGTGGTTTAAGGAAAAGAGTAGTTAGAAAGGATGTTCCAGGATGAAAGATACAAAAAATTAATATATTAGATGAAAACTACATTGTTGATCCAAATCTAAAATATTAGTCACCAATTTGGTTACGGACAGAATTTAATTACGTTTTCTTCTATTACAATATGTTGCGGCTCTACCATGAAAATTGATAGAAACTGTGTGCAGTTGCTTTTGACATGGATTGTTTATAGATGTATCTCCAATGACTCCAAATTGAAGTCTCATGTTTACCCTTGAATGGCCAGCTAGTTCTTTCCAAGCTACTCTTTGGAAGCTGCAGTTTACTCGACCAATGTAACTAATGAGGCTTTATAGGTGCGTTTGAACCTGCTAATGAACTAACAAAGAAGAATAAGAATTTTATATGTGAAAAGTACATTTATAGCAAATTAACTCTAAACAATCATGGTTGATAGACTCCTAATTATCTTTGGAACTTCCCATTTTCCACCAAAATCATAGCAAATGATTGTGTTCCAATTGGGTCTTTACAGTTTCTTTTCACGTGCCAATTATATATCCCACACCACGTGGCTATGCATCATGCCAATCACTTTATCTCCTTCCTATGGGCTCCATTCATCATATATGCTCATGTGGGTGGTTGACTAACAATAAGAACATGAAATGATTGGCATGATGCACGATAATAAATGCATATGATATAAGATATAATTTCTCAAACGAGTGTTTAGGCCTCTTGTGTTTTTGGAGGATTTGTTTCAGATAAAATGAATGTTCTATATTAACCATGGACTAATTTAGTTGTTAAAGAAAATCATTAACTAATTACATGATAAGGTCACAAAACTTGCATTAAAAAGAAAAGGAAGGAAAAATAAAAAAGAGACAAGCACAAGCCATTGAATTCCGTGAAAGGCAAACACGTGGGATACATCGAAAAAAGTCTTAACCAAATATTAACGGCCGAGAGTTTATATAAATTTCATTTTTATAACTTTGATGCACTCATGCTCAATTCCATCCACGAGCGTATCTCATATTAAAGTTAGAAAGATTGAGAATAATTATTGACGCATGGGTATGAAGTAAACATAGAGTGAAAAATAGCGGTTAAGATAACTATTGCGGTATTTATGCAGGTCTGGAAATAAATGGATCAAAGGACTTCTAATAGATCAGGAGACTGCCGCATATGATTCTTTTATTCTATGGGTTGCGCAAAGGTTCAGAGACAGGTACGTCTTCCAAAAGGGTCAGCCCTATCATGCATGACAAATGTGGCACGTCAATTCTTTAAACCGTCCGACATAAGTTGTCTATATCTCCTGGGCGGTTATTATGGAACAACTTGTTTCACGATGTAGGTTGGTCACACTTGTTTATAGGACCATTAAGTCAGTGATGCCGTAGATACATCTATTCTATCCATCAGGGATCGGATAATCAAGGATGATATTTTTTTTCAATCCAATCTGAGCCCAATAGGATAGAGTTTATTCGATCCGATTTATTCGATCTAATTGAAAGACGAAAAAAAATATAAGTTTTAGAAAAAATATTTGAAGCAAATTTAAATCAGATATGGATAATAGTATACTTCATTTTGAACTAAAACGGACTTCTCTTTTTTTCTTTTATATAAAATCCAAACCCCCCACCTCCAACCCCAAACCCAAAACTCGCCTACTCCCCACCCTCACCCAGCCATCCTGACACCTACGGTGGTCGATGAGTCCCCATCTCTAGTGATGGCCTGGCAGGACCCCACACCTAATGGCGGTGATCTAGTGGCTATGGTTCAAACGAGACAAAATTTTAGCCATCATCTAAGCTTCCGTATTTGGCCGTTCTAAGCCTCCCATCCGACTGAGACTCCTGATGACCCAAAAAAACAAAGGAAACACCGTAGAAAATTATAGGAAAAATCAACCAAAACAAAGGAAAGATGAAAAAAATTAAAAGGTAAGATCTTTTCCCACATAAATTGATCTTCTTTTTTTTTTTTTCTTTTTGCTTCTTTTTCTTTTTATTTCATTCTCTTTTTCGGAGATCTATGATGAAGGAGAGCACCTGAGGGAGATCGAAGGGGTTTTTAAGTTTTGGTTGGGATTTTTTCTTGAGCATATGGGGTTTTGTGCGAGTTGTGGTGGTGTGAGTTGGTCTCGATTGGCCAGTTGGGGAAAGAGAGCACCCGAGGTTAAGGATGACAAAAATTGACCCAACCCGCTAATTTGACCCACGTTTGACCAACCTTAAATAGATTTAGATTTACATTAAATAGGTCTCAGATCGTAAATGGGTTAACCCATTTAACCTATTTAATAAGTGGGTCAGGTTTAGATTTTAGATGACTAACCTGTTTAACTTGTTTAATTATAACCCGTAAACCCGCATAACTTAAACCCTCCCTAAGGTTGCCTTTTCTTTCAATTTCGGCTCTTTCACTCTTAGTTTCTAACTTTCAACACTTTCGGTCTTTTCTCCTCCCATCCTTCGATCCGTCTTCTAGGATTTGATTTCTTGATTTCTTCCTTCACTCCTTTGCAACGCCACTCCTTCGATGCTTCTAGCTTCCTCCCAACAGTGGTTGGGATAGTGGGGCTCCTCCACTCCTTCGTCATCGATTCTTAAGAGGAGGGCTTGTCAAGACTTGGCCATCACCGAAGGAGGGCTTGCCGCTTGTGTTGCTTGGCACCTTGGTCCCCATTCATCTAGGTTTTTTTTCCTCTTTGACCTTTTCTCCTTTCATGCTTCCTTAATCTATCCCAAGATATATTTTTCTTAATCCTTAATCTAGAGTTTTTTGAGGTTTCCATTTGGTTGGATTAGATTTTATGCTGGAAATATTTGCTGATTCTTGGCTGAACCATCTTCTTGTTTCTTAATTGGTTATTTTGTTCGGTTCTTCACCTATTTTTTTTTTCTATTTGCTGATTATGATGGGTTCTCCGAGCTCTCTATTGCTTACTACCTTCTAATTTTTTTTGTTTATTCTTTTTAATTTCAGTGGGATGTACATATCGTTACGTTAGTGATAATACTGCTTGCTGTCTTTGATTATTTATTCTTTTTAATTTCAGTGGGATGTACATGCTCGACTATTTTTTTTCTTTTTTTTTTGCTGAATGGTTGTAGTCTATTTACCTTTGATTGTTTATTTTGAATTTATGCTTAATGGAGAGCTTTAAGCTTTTGGAAGATCCATATTCATACAATTCATAATATTCAGCATACAATTGGGTTACAGGATCCTCCTCCTTGGATCAAAGCATATTTAGTCCAATGGTCTTTGTAGGATAACTATAAAGAAAAATAAAGTTAAAAGTAGTCTATAAATGCACAGTAGCATGATCTATACATGCACCAATGAATCATATTATTTTAATTTTATTATGATAAGATATATGTTAAAATTCATTTGCACGTAAGTATAAATATTATTTATTTATGATAAGGTATATTTATATTCTCATCTTTTGTATTCTTTTGTTCAAATAACCTTCGACTGATATTTTATATTTTTTTGTATTCTCAAATTTTTATCATGCTCGTAGATTATTATTTTATATTATTTTAATTTTAATTTTTTATACTGAACATCAAAATGTGCATAATAGCCTATGTGCACTATGGAAGTTTGCTTTAAGATTTGTATATGGAGGCTATGATGATTTTGGGATATGCAATTGTTGATTCAACTATTTCCAACAATAATAATTTTGGACGACTTTCTTCTGTAAACAACCGATTGTTATTGCTTTGATTTAGTTTTAGATTAAATACTAAATCTGAGCTTCTTCTTCCTCTTCCTCTTTCCTTCTTTGATGTTCTAAGTATTTTTAATTTTTTAGTGGTTAATATAATTTTTTATAATATGATATAGATGGATAAAGAGCATATCGTTAATGTAAATTTGGGAAGTGATGATGATGGTGCTAATGAATCGGCATCTATAAGTTCAAATACAGCCATAATAGGTGATTCCACCGGTAAATGTAAAAGAAAGTTGACTTTACTTGTTTATCAATATTTTCATATAAATGAAGCAACTAAAAAATGCAAATACACCAAGTGCATGTAGTTTGAAATATCATTTTGGTGGTAAGGTTGGTACTGAAAATTTTAAATAACATATAGAGAGCTATAAAAAGAATCGTGATATGGGATAGATGATTTTATCACAATCTTAAGGATCCATATTAATGCAGTTTAGTAAATTTAATCATGAATAATTTTGTGAATTATTAATATACACAATTATCAAGCATGATTTATTATTTCAATTTGTTGAGTATGAAGGTGTTAGATTTTTATTTGCTTATGTTCGTGAGGATATCAAGTTAGTATCAAGGAATATTGTAAAGAAAGATATGCTAAAAATATATAAAAAAGAGAAAGAAAAGTTATTACTATGGTTACAGTCAGTTTCTTCTAGAATAAGCTTAACTTCATATTTGTGGACCTCTATTACTGTTGATGGGTATTTATGTTTAACCATCCATTTTATTGATGAAGAATGGATGTTGCAAAAAAAAGATTCTTAACTTTCATTTCATGCCTTCTCTACACAATGGTATATTTTTGTATGAAATGATCTATGGTTTGTTAATTGATTGGCGGATTGAAAAAAAATTATTTTGTATAACCTTGGATAATGTATCGATAAATAATATTTTTGTTGATATATTAAAGATCCAATTTAATTTGAAAAATACACCTTACTTAAATGATGAGTTCTTTCATGTTTGATGTTGTACTCATATTCTTAATTTAATTGTACAAAAGAGATTAAAGGAGATAGATAAGGCTATTTCCAAGGTCCGTGAAAGTATTAAATATGTGAAAGGTTCACAAGTTTGGAAATAGAAGTTTTTTAAATGTGTTAGATAAATATTTTTAGAAAATAAAAAAAAAGACTTAAGGTAAGATGTTCGCACAAGATGGAATTCAACTTTTTTGATGCTAGACAGTGCTCTTACTTATCGTCCTGCTTTTCTTCATTTGAAATTAAGTAACTCCAATTATAAGCATTGTCCATCTGAAAAAGAGTGGGACAAAATTGTAAAGATTAGCAAGTTGTTGAGTGTATTATATGATGCTACTCTTGTATTTTCTAGAGTTAAATATCCTACAGCAAATTTATATTTTCCTCATATTTTTTTATTGAGCTTACTTTGAAATAAGAGATGAAGAGTGTAGATGCTTTCATGCAATGAATGGCATGACAAATATAAAAAAAATTTGAAAAGTATTGGTCAGATCATTATTTAATCTTGGCTATGGCAGTTATTTTGGATCCTCAATATAAATTTTAATTTATGAAGTTTTGTTATAAAAAGTTGTATGGATATGGCTGTACGAAGACCATGCTGTTGAGAATAGTGTCCCAAAGCCAATCGTTAGCCTGTTAACGATTGAGCTAATTTATATAATTGTATATGAATTATTAACTAAATAAAAATTATTCTGACTTTTTCATCACAAATCTTTCATCTTCTAATGAACTTCCGTCTGATGTGATGAAGTTCTTACGACTATTTAGAATCGATAAAAGAGGATTTGTCGTTTAGTCCTTAAAATAGTTTGCGATCGATGATACGTTGTTACTAAGGACGATAACGTTTATCGAGTATAGATCATTGTATGTCATATAGGTTGGTTGTCCTCTTAACCAAGAAGTGTGAAAATACTGATATAGCATGTAGATGAGATGTTGGGGTACATTTGCACTAAACGTGATCGACTCTAAAGCTTTTCTACTATCAAGAATTGCTCTAATGAAATATGGGCGTAAGTGTCCTTCCGACCTGAGATCACCATGGTGACTTTCAAGCAACTTAATGTGCTTTGGTGCCGGACTGTCTGAATTTTTAATTCAGTGATGGAAAATTTCTGGATATAGTCAAGTACTTGAGGAGTTGGTACATGAGTCAAGATGGGATTGACCACTCCTGAACTCAGGAGCTATGCTCAATAGTATTTCAAGTTAGCAAAGCCTTGGCTAGGATAGTCCTTATGAGGGATCATAGGACTAATTGCTTTGAGACATGATTTGGATGTATCTTCTAGGGGGTTGATAGTTAAATCTTAAGTCATCCTATGCACAGAGGTCAAAGGGATGAATTATGCAGGGATGAATTATGCGGTAATCATATTCACATAAGTTCTGAATGTTGCGACTGCACCATTCAGTCTATTCAGATATCGGGTACCATTGCTACATGGTCACTTCGATTAGTATAGAAAATTGATTTATGTGCTATCAGCTTAAGTTTGAACCTACGAGGTCATACACACTAGAGATTTTTACTCGATCTAATGACTGATCAATAAAAAATTAATTAGTAATTTGATCGCTAATTAAATCAATTTGATTGAGTAATTATTTTTTGATCAAAACCAATTGAATTGGATTCATTTGGATTTGACCCGATTAGGTTATGAGATGATCTAATCGTTAAGGAGGTTTAATCCCTGATTTGATCAGAGGTTTGATTTGATTAATTTCTGATTTGATTAGAATTTAACTAAATCTAATTAAGCTTAAATAAGTTGGATTTAATCTGGTCTAATTAGGCCTATCCAATTTAGATTAGATTGGTTCAATTAGATGTCAAATAAGAGACTAGTTTGACTAGTCTTTCCATGCGCCACATCACCCAGATTTGTACCATATTTTCTCCATGAGAAAGGTTGTTTCTGTGAAGAAACCCATGCATATGAAGGCGTGCATTCTCCCTTCTCACGCGTCCTTGATGGATAAAATCTGGTTGAAATTCAAACTCAAAAAGAGTTTGAGATTGAATTGCAAACCATTTAGAACTCTTCCTCATGCCTCTCTTATTTGTGCGCATCTATAAAATACCTGATTTTATGGGTGTGTAGATTAGAACTCAAAAAAGAGAGAGAATGTGTGAGAAAAAGAAGAGAGAGTCTCTTCTCTGCGTAAGAAATTCTAGGCGTAAGGTTTTTGGGTGAGTGCATACCCTAGAATCCATCTAGGATTTGGGTTCTAGATTGTGAGCAACGAGGATTGTGAGTTTACAGATTTGGAAGGAAAATCTCTGATATTTCTTATCTACATCGACAAACTGGAGCGTCCAAAGAGCCGGTGAAAAAGATCGAAGAAGTTTGATCTAATATCAGCCATCAAAGATTCTTGCAATGAGCTAGCATTTGGAAGGAACTGATCAAGATCAGGATCTTGTGTGGATCACCTGTAGAGGTCAGATGCGTGTGTGACTATGTCGTGGTGATCAGATCTACACCGAGAAGATTAAATTATGGAGATCATCTATTCGCAAAAAGATAACATGTTCTGAACACATAGAAGCAGTAAAATAGTTTTACTGTACTTGATATTTTATTTTTTAGATATGCATGCATATATATATATACATTAGATCCTATATAGTATAGAATTTTTCAATTAGATCTATAGCTTTTATTATTAATATGATTAATAATTATTTTTGTGGTGCAATCTTTGGAAAAAGTTTTCAAAATCAAAGTTAGAAATCCTACGCATTTCTTATAATTGGTATTAGAGCAATAGGTTCTTTGATGTATGATATATACATGTTTTAGATTATTTTTAGATTAGATCAAAATAATAATCTGATCTAAAAAATAAAAAATAATGATCGTATGGACTGTAGGTTATCTACTGTAAGGTTTATCCCTTATAGTGGAAAGATTATCCTGGTACGTTGCGGTCTATAACACTAATCATAAAAATTTTAGATTAGATCTAATGATTTTTATGATATGTTTGAATATGTTTAATCTGAATTTTTATCATGATTTAGTGTTTAGATTAGATCTAAATAGTTTCATGATTTTTATGTAGAGTACATACATTTAGATTAAACATGAACAGGATCTTAGGAAGATTCAGTTTGTCGGTCGAGCCGGCCCGCTTAGGTGTGCCAGCCATGATACGCTTTCTAGATTGATGCTCCAACTGGCTTGATCAGAAATCGAGCTAGCTCGACTTCAATTTGGGCCTGCTCGGATAGGATCCAAGCCTACTCGATGGAAATGTTTGGCTTCTGGCTTTTTTTTGAGCTGGCTATCTTAGAAATCGAGCCGACTCGACTTCTATTTGGTTCAGCTCAGATGGGATCTGAGCCAGCCCGACTGAAAAGTTGGCTCAATGTCTATTGGCTGGTTTTATGAAATCAAACCTACATCTAGTGCTTGTTTATGAAATAAACTGATCCATTTTTTAAATGAGTCGACCTATTTAGTGAAATAGTGCTATGATGTAGATAACCTTTCAAATTTTAAAAAAAATATTTTTGAAATACCGAACCTCAACCTTCAGCCTTAAACTTAATTAAGAATTAAACATGATTAATAAAGATCTAGAATTATAAATTAAAGATCCTAAGATATTGATCATAAAATTATGGGTTATCGAGTTAGTCGAATTAGGTCTATTAATTTGGTTAGATCTAAGGTTAGTTAAAGAATGGACTAAATTAGAGTAATTGATCAAATCTAACCAAATATTGATTTAGATTAGACTAAGAACTTTTTAGACTAAATTATAATAGTTATAGTTGGTCAAGCCCATGCCTTTAATAAGGACTAAATGGACTTGATTCGTCACTTCGCGGTCGAACCTAAAATTAAAAGGATGGTCAAAATTGAAACTAATAAACTGGATGATGTCTAAGGTAAGTCTAGCAGCTCAAATCAGTAGTTTTTAATTTGGAGCTACTCACACTGATTCGGTCTTTGAGGAGTTAATGGGATATTCCTTTCACTGATCTCACTTATCTGACCATCCTTATGAATTAGATTTTGATTAGACCACTTGGTGATTTGGGCTTACCCATGTTAATTAGGTAAATCAGTTTGATTGATTTAGGTGCTCCTAATGCCAGCTTTAATTAGATCCTTATTGACCTGACTTGGTGAAGTCAATGGAAGGATCCAACTGATTAATTTTTTTTAAAATTGATTAATAAAATCTTCTAAAATTATTAGGTCTTTAAAATGATAAAGTTATAGTGATAACTAAATCATAGCCTTTCATTAAGTTAAGTGATATTAGATCCATTAGTTTAATAATCATTGGAGGTCCAAAAATCTGGTGCTTATTGACTAATGAAATTATCATTCATAATATGATAATTTGATTGTGTCTTTCTAATGGTGGTTTGATTGATCGACCAAAGTCAGGTCTGATCATTCGTTGGTCTGATATGCCAAATGTGATCATGTTAATGGTTGAATCAAACTGAATCTTTTTAGTCGAGGCCAAAGCCTACTGATTAGATTTTTGGGGCAAAATTAAAACTACTAAAAGTTGTTTGATGAAGCAATTGGTTATGAACCTATCCATAGATATACACGGATTGCCCAACCAAAGTTGGGCTCGTGCGTAGTCTATGTGAATTCTAGTACCCACTAAGAAATTAGGGATAATTTCTCGAATTGGAGGTAGAGGCTATCGATTCAAAAAAAATAATGAAAAAACTTTTAGACTAAAGTCCAAGTCTTTAGAGTAAATAATTCATATACTAATTAGGTCTATGGTTTTTTTTTGTGCAGAAATGGCCATTACCCTATCGCTCCGATCATTGTTGGATAATGATTAACTCATGGGATCCAACTTCGATAGCTGGTATCGAAAGTTGAAGATTATCTTAGAGTATGAATGGATCTTATATATATTGACTGATCCGGCATCTAAGGAGCCAACCCTGAATGATATTGATGCTGTGAGAGACATTTATCAGAAGTGGCTCAATGACCGCACCACCGTTCAGTGCATTATGCCGACGGCGATAAATGATGAGTTCAGCCGCAGGTTTAAGAATGCCCAGTCCGAGGAGATTCTTTAAATGTCGAATGACTCTTTTGGCACATCTGACGATGTTGAAAGGCACAAAACTAATTGTGTCATTTTCAACGCTCGTATGAAGGATGGAGCGTCAGTCACTGATCATGTATTATACATGATCGAGTTGATTGAACACTTGAGTAAGCTAGATTTTTTTTTATGAGCAGCTCAAAAAAGATGCGATCCTAAATTTATTACCTAAGTTCTTCCTCCCATTTCTTATTCATTTTAGAATGACAAAGTCTGTAGTAAACTACCATGGATTATTGGGATTGCTACAAAACTTTGAGAAGGATCATCAGCTCCAAAAAGGATCGATGAATATTGTGGGAGGATCTTCTTCAGATCGACCCTTTAAGAAAAGAAAGAAGAATAAGAAGAGCAAGAAGGTACAGCCGCATGCTGGAACGTCTACATAGGGTCAAGCTAAAAAGTGCAAGTCCGACCAGAGCTAGACGGAGTGCTTCTTTTGCAAGAAGCAGGGGCATTGGAAGAGAAACTGTCCTCAATATATTGCCACCCTGGATCCAAACAAGCTAAGAAAGAAGCAAGTAGTTGCTGGACAAGATAATTATATGATAACACCTTACAACTTCTCAATTTATGATACTACTGCCTGAATATTAGATATCAGAAGCCCTTATCATATTTATAATTTGATGTAGGATTTTTCAGATCAATAGGAGATTTGGTGAAGACGAAAGATTCCTGAATGTTGGAGATGGAAGATAAGTTCTAGTTCTAGCTTTAGAAGTCATGAACCTTGTAATCAATTCTCATAGAGTTATTCTTAGTGATTGTCATTTTTGTCCAAGTTTTTTATTAAATATAATTTCTGTAGGCTTTTTGGCCAAGAACAGTTATCAATTTTCAATAAAAGTAAATTTTTGTGATATCATTTTGAATGGTATTATAGTTTATGTTGGATAATTAAATAATAAAATTTATCTATTATCACAGCCTGTTAACGTAGTCCAAATCTTCGATAAACACCCTAGAATAGATGATGTGTCAGATGTCTACCTTTGGCATTGTAGGCTAGGTCACAATAATAAGAACATAATAAATAGGTTGGCTCAAGAAGAAATTCTTGAGATCAGTGATTGTGAATCACTTTCGACTTGTGAATCCTGTCTTCTTGGAAAGATGACCAAGTCATCTTTTATTGGAAAGGATGAACGTGCTAGTGAACTCTTGAATCTAGTACATACTAATGTATGGACCCATGAATACAAGTGCTAGAGGTGAATATTTCTACTTTATAACCTTCACAGATGATCTATCGAGGTATGGATATGTCTATTTAATGAAGCATAAGTCGAAATCATTTGAAATGTTCAAACTATTCCATAATGAGGTAGAAAAGCAAACTGAAAAGAGTATTAAAACTCTTTGGTCTGACCGAGGGGATGAATATCTTTTTAGTGAATTTCTGATATATCTTGAAAAGAATGGGATTCTCTCCTAATGGACTTCTCTTGGAACACCACAGCATAATGGTGTGTCCAAAAGGAGGAATCGGATCCTATTAGACATGATTCAATTTATGATGGGATTTGTCGATTTGCCGATCTTCTTTTAGAGATATGCGCTCTCATGTCAACTTGTTATATTCTAAATAGGGTTTTGAGTAAGTCTATTTCTAAAATGCCATATGAGATGTAGACAGGACATAAATCAGTACTCTCGCACCTTAGGATTTGGGGGTGTCCAGCTTATGTCAAATATTTAGTATCAGATAAACTTGGATCTAGGTTTGACAAGTGTAGCTTTATAGGATACCCAAAAGAGACCAAAGGATATTACTTCTACCTAACTGATGAACATAAAATGTTCGTCAGTCTTAAGACAATCTTTTTAGAAAAAAAGTTTCTTGATGAAGGAACTAATGCCTCTAAGATCGAACTTGAGGAAGTTCGACAGATGGAAGAATCGACATAAGTAGTTGAACCTGAATAGGATTTGATTCGATCAGATCTGGAGCCTACTGAACCTGCACCCTTAAGGTGATTTGGTAGAGTATCACATCGCTGGACAGATACTATGGTTTCTTGGTCTGGGATGGAGATCCTATTGAACTCGATGAGAATGATGAGGATCCGATCACCTATATGGATGCAATGCAGAGATCCAACTTTGAAAAATGGCTTAAGGCCATGAGATCTGAAATGAAGTCCATGAAGGTCAATGATGTATGGACATTGGTTGACCCACTCGAAGGGATAAAATTCATACGGTGTAAGTGGGTCTTCAAAAGAAAAAGAGGTAGAGATGAAAAAGTGAAGATCTATAAAGCCCATCTGATTGTCAAAAGGTATCATCAATGTTATGAAATTGACTATGACGAGATGTTTTCTCCTATGGTAATGCTTAAATTCATTTGGATCATGCATGTAATAGCTGCACATCTGGATTACAAAATCCGACGAATGGATGTGAAAATAGCTTTTTAAATGGAGAGCTAGCTGAAGAAGTATATATGATACAATCTGATGGTTTCACATTTACAGATGAGTCTAAGGTGTGCAAGCTTTAAAGGTCCATTTATGGACTGAAGCAAGCATCTCGAAGTTGGAACATATATTTTGATAGGACGGTCAAGACGTATAGCTTCGTTAAGAACGAAGAAGAGCCTTGCATACATAAGTGGGCTAATGATCCAGTAGTTGTATTCCTCGTTCTGATGTGGATGATATTCTCTTAATCAGAAATGATATTCCTGCATTATAAGGAATAAAGATCTGGCTATCATCACAGTTCTCCAGAAGGATCTGGGAGAAGCTTTCTACATCTTAGAAATAAAAATTTATAGAGATAGATCTAAAAGGTTGTTTGGATTGTTTCAGTCCACATATATAGACACTGTGCTGAAGAGATTCAGCATAAAAATTTCCAAAAATGGCTATCTATCGATAGGCCATAAAATTTCTCTCTCACAGAGGGATTATCCGATAACACCTTAAGAGAGAGAGAGTGTGTATGAATAGAATTTTATACGCTTCGATTGTGGATTCTATTATATACGCAATGACATGTACGCGATCAAATGTGACATACTCACTAGGGATAGTGAGTAGATACCAATCTGATTCTAGAGAGAATCACTGGATGGTTGTTAAAACCATCCTAAAGTATTTGAGAAATACTAAGGACCAGTGGCTTGTTATGGTGAATCAGACTTGAAACTTATAGGATTTACATTAATTTTCAGTCTGATTACGATGATAGCAAAAGCATGTCGGGATATATGTTTATCCTTAATGGTGGTGCTGTCTGCTAGAAAAGTTCTAAGTAGTATACCATGGCTGATTCAGTATGCGAGGCATAATATGTTGCTGCATCAGATGGTGCCAAAGAAGCGGTGTAGCTAAAGAAGTTCATCTCTGATCTTGAAGTAGCATCCTTCCTCGATGGTCGAGTTCTGCTCTTCTGCGATAACTCTAGAGTCATTGCTCAGGTGAAGGAACCCAAAGCACACCAATGGACGAAGCACATTCTACATCACTTCCATCTTGTCCGAGAAATCATGGATCGAGGTGACGTCGATCTTCAGAAGATCGATGAGAAAAAGAATCTGGCCGATCTATTCACTAAAGTTGTTAAGGTAAAAGAGTTCGATGACTTCAAGTTGAAGATGGGTGTACAATACTATATCGATTGAGTTTAGGCCAAGTGAAAGAATATTGAAAATAGTGTCCCAAAGCTAATCGTTAGCCTATTAATGATTGAGCTAATTTATATAATTGTATATGAATTATTAATTGAATAAAAGTTATTCTAATTTTTTTATCATAAATCATCTTCTAATGAACTCCTCTCTGATGTGATGAATTTCTTAGAACTATTTAAAATCGACAAAAAAGGATTTGTCGTTAAGTCCTTAAAATAGTTCATGATTAATGATACGTTATTATCAAGAACGATAATGTTTATCGAGTATAGATCATTGTGTGTCATATAGGTTAATTGTTCTCTTAATCAAGAAATGTGGAGACACTGGTATGAAATGCAGATGAGATGTAGGGATATATCTGCATTGAACGTGATTGACTCCAGAGCTTTTCTACTATCAAGAATTGCTCTGATGGAACATGGGCATAAGTATTCCTCTGACCTGAGATCACCATGGTGACTTTCAAGCAACTCACTGTGCTTTGATGCTGGACTACCTGAATTTTTAATTCAATGATGAAAAGTTTCTAGATACAGTTAAGTACTTAAGGAGTCGGTGCATGAGTTAAGATGGAATTGACCACTCCTAGATTTAGAAACTATGCTCAATAGTATTTCAATTTAGCAAAGCCTTGACCAGGATAGTCCTTGTGAGATGTCATAGGACTAATTACTTTGAGACACGATTTGGATATATGTTCTAGGGTTGACAGTTAAATCCTAAGTCATCCTATGCATAGAGATCAAAAGGATGAATTATGCGGTAACCATATTCATATAGGTTCTGAATATTGCAACTGCACCAATTGATTTATTCGGATGTCGGGTACCATTGCTAGATGATCACTTTGATTAGTATAGAAAATTGATTTCTGTGCTACCGACTTAGGTTCGAACCTGCAAGGTCACACACACTAGAGGTTCCTACTTGATCTAATGGCTAATCAATAAAAGATTAATTGATGATTCGATCGCTAATTAACTCAATTTGATTGAGTGATTATTTTTTGATCAAAACTAATTGATTTAGATTCATTTGGATTTGATCCGATTAGGTTATAAAATGATCTAATCGTTAAGAAGGTTTAATCCCTGATTTGATCAAAAGTTTGGCTTGATTAATTTTTTATTTGATTAGGATTTAACTAAATCTAATTAAGCCTAAATAAGTTGGATTTAATCTGGTCTAATTAGGCCTAACCAATTTAGATTGGATTGGTTCAATTAGATATTAAATAAGAGACTAGTTTGACTAGTCTTTCCATGCGCCACATCACCTAGATTTGCACCATATTTTCTCCATGAGAAAGGTTGTTTAATTTCGTGAAGAAACCCATGCACATGAAGGCGTGCATTTTCTCTTCTCACGCACCCTTGATGGATAAAATCTAGTTGAAATTCAAATTCAAAAAGAGTTTGAGATTGAATTGCAAACCATCTAGAACTCTCCCTCACGCCTCTCTATGTGCATCTATAAAATACCTAATTTTATGGGCGTACAAATTAGAACTCAGAAAAGAGAGAGAACGTGTGAGAAAAAAGAGAGAGTCTCTTCTTTGCGTGAGAAATTTTAGGTGCAAGGTTCTTGGGTGAGTGCATACTCTAGAATCCATCTAGGATTTGGGTTCTAGATTATGAGCAATGAGGATCGTGAGTTCACGGATCTGAAAGAAGAACCTTCTGTATTTCTTATCTACATCGACAAACTGGAGCATCCGAAGAGCTGGTGAAGAAGATCAAAGGAGTTCGATCTGATATCAGCTATCAAAGGTTCTTGCAGCAAGCTAGCACTCGAAAGAAACTAATCGAGATCAGAGCCTCACACTACTATAAAAATGGCCTATGATAGTGCTTACTATGGTAGTGATTTTCGAAACTGCTGTCATAGATCCTACGACGGTAATTTTCATTAATCGCTATCATAGTTCAGACCTATAGCAGCAGTTTTTGTAACCGCTGCTATAGGTCCGACATATAGCAGCGGTTACAGAAAATCGCTGCTGTAGGTCGGACATATAGCAGCAGTTACAAAACCGCTGTCATAAATCAATCTATAGCAGCAGTTTATTGTAACCGCTGCCATAAGTCGGACCTATAGCAGCGGTTAGTAGGAATCACTGCTATAATCTGATTTATAGCAGCGGTTAATTATAACCATTGCCATATATATATTTTTCTTTAAATATAATATAATTTTAAAATTTAATGTCCATCTTCATCATTCATTATCTAAATAATTATCATTAAAGTATCATCGCAAAAGGTCGCCGCAATTCGATGGCCCTAGCTTCATTGATCAGAAAAATTCGATTTTGATGACCATAAACGACGATGCGATGATCTGATGGATGGAGACCTCCAATGGATTCGAAAATCTGCAATGATGATCTCAATGATGTTTATAGCATACTATCAAAATTTTATTTCAATCGGATATCGTTATCTTGATCAATTTAGTATAGATTAGTTTCGATCGTTAAATGATAAATGATTGATCAAAGGACCAAACAGTGTCTGATTATGAGATAATTTTTTTTATAAATAATTTTGACTACTATTTTAATTATTTTTTATGATGGTGATTATAAAATTCAACTCAGGAGATGAAGAATGATCTAAAACTATACGTCTCTCGATAATCATTCTGAAACTTCACTGGTTGTTATGCTCATGCTTTTGCAATATCTGCTTAACATGAACAATTTATATGAAAATAATTTAAATTTTACTATTATCATCATATAAAATATTTAAAATTATAATAAAAATTATTTAACTAAAAAATTATCTCATAATCAAATGCTGTTTAACCTTTTGATCGCTTATTTCTAATTTAACGATCGAAATTATTCCATACTAAATTGACCATGATAACGATATTCGATTGAAGTAAAACTTTGAAAGTATGCTACAAATATTATCGAGATCATCATTGCAAATTTTTGGATCCATCGGAGATCTCCATCTATCAGATCATCGCATCGTCGTTTGTGATCGTCGAAATCAAATTTTTATGATCGATGAAGCTAGGGCCATCGGATCGAGGCAATCTTTTGCGACGACACTCTAATGATAATTGTTGGGGATAAATTCTACTTCCGTCGAAGTTTGGCTCGATGCTCAGCCTAATGCAACTTGTAGCCACGGAAGAGCTTCGACGAATGAGTCTTAGCCGAACTCCCCAAGCGGCCATCTCTTCAGCCGACCGAGCTCCTCCGAACTTCTCTACGGCCGAACTCCCCCCGAGCCTTTCCTTCAGTCGGACTCTCCTACAAGTCCGAGCTCCTCTCGATGAATTATCGCCATCAGTCTGCAACAGACAACGAGACCGGACGATATGGCCACCACTACTGGCGACACCACTCTCTCTATAACCAGCCCCATGCGGTCCACGATCTGTCAGTATGGCTGTCACCATCCGCTTGATGGTACCTTTCTCTCCGTACCGAACTTCATGCAGCCCACGACTCACCAGTATGGCCGTCACCATCAACTAAGCTCCGCCTATAAAGGACCCTCCAGATATGCTAACTCTAATCTCTCTGATCTCTAAGCTCTCCTCTTCTTCTCCAAGCTCTGGAACTCATTCCGAGCACTCCATTCCTATTGGCCAGAGCTAACTTGATCATCGGAGGATCCTGCCGGAGCCACCCCCCACCGGCTCTAGATGGGACCTTATTTTGCAGGTCCCCGACGGCGACCTCCTCGGCCTCGACTCCAGCGACCTCCGGCGATGACCAATTTCTTCACCACAGATTGGCGTTAGAGAAAGGGCCCAGAACCTCCGAGGTTCCCTTGTTCTTAAAGGAGCGCTCGACGACTTTTCTCTTCTCTCTCCTGAGAGAAATTTTCTCTTCGAAAGAGAAAAGGGAGATCTCCGGAGAGGGAAGAGAAAAGTCGCCGAGCACTCCTTTAAGAACAAGGGAACCTCGGAGGTTCGGGGCCCTTCCTCTAGCGTCAATCTATTGGTGCAGAAATTGATCGTCGCCGGAGGTCACTGGAGTCGAGGTCGAGGAGGTCGCCGTCGGGGACCTGCAAAATAAGGTCCCATTCGGAGTCGGTGGGGGGTGGCTCCGGCAGGACCCGCTCCCGCCTTTCCTGCACTCCCTTCCTTCTTCGATTTTTGAACTCGAGAGTGGGGGGCGCTAGTGTTGGGGATAAATCTCGCTTCCGCCGAAGTCTGGCTCGACGCTTGACCTAATGCAACCTGTAGCCATGGAAAAGCTTCAACGGACGGATCTTAGCCAAACTTCCCAAGCGGCCATCTCTTCAGCCGACCGAGCTCCTTCGAACTTCTCTACAGCCGAACTCCCCCCGAGCCTTCCTTTCAACCAGACTCTCCTACAAGTCTGAGCTCCTCTAGATGAATTATCGCCATCAGTCTGCAACAAGCAACGAGATCGGACGATATGGCCACCACTACTGGCGACACCACTCTCTCCGTAATCAGTCCCATGCGGCTCATGACCTACCAGTATGGCTGTCACCATCCATCTGATGGCACCTTCCTCTCCGTACCGAACTTCATGCGGCCCACGACTCGTCAGTATGGCCGTCACCATCAACTAAGCTCCGCCTATAAAGGACCCTCCAGATACGCTAACTCTAATCTCTATGATCTCTAAGCTCTCCTCTTCTTCTTCAAGCTCCGGAACTCATTCCGAGCACTCCATTCCTATTGGCCAGAGCTGATTTGATCGTCGGAGGGTCCTACCGGAGCCACCCCCCACCGGCTCCGGACGGGACCTTATTTTGCAGGTCCTCAGCGGCGACCTCCTCGGCCTCAACTCCAGCGACCTCTGGCAACGACCAATTTCTGCACCAACAATAATTATTTAGATAATGAACGGTGAAGATGTGCATTAAATTTTAAAATTATATAATATTTAAAAAAATTTTAAAAAAAATTATTTTTCACCTATGGCAGTGGTTATATCGAACCACTGCTATAAATCTACGGCAGCGGTTCGATAACCGCTGCCATAGGTTAGATTAAAAATCTCTAAATTTTTTTTTCCTCTTGTGCACACTCGATCTCTCTCTCCCCCTCCTCTTCGTCATCGGTGAGGCTCCTCCCTCTCGACCGGCGTCACCCTCCTCCCTCCTGGCCGGTTGTCACCCTCCTCCCCCACAGTCGACATCGACCCTCCTCCCCCCGATCGGCATCACCATCCTCCCTCGGTCCACGCCGCCCCTTCTTCCCCTCCCTCTCAGGGCCCCCATCCCCGGCCGCCCCCCCGCCACCCCACCCTCCATCCGACCCTCCCTCTCCAGCCCCCATCCCCGGCCGCCTCTCCCCACCACCCCCACTCGGCCCCCCCACCCCTCATCCGATCCTCTCTCAGCCCCCACGAAACCTCCCTCCCAGCAAACCCCCCTGCACCTCGTTCGGTCCCCCATGAAATCCTCCTCGTCCTCCATCTGACCCTCCCTCGGTCCTAGTGAATTCCTCCTCTGACCAACCCCATCCAACCCTCTTCAGCCCCGTGAAACCCCCACCACCATTCCGTCCCCCCGGTCGAGTGCGAGCCTTCGGCCTCCTCATCACTGTGCCCCCTCCCCCTAGCCCCCATCCCCAGTCGCCCCAGCTCTCTCTCTCTCTCTTCTTCTTTTCTCTCTTCTCTATCTCACTATCTTGCTTTTGTTTCGTAGGTTACCTCTAGTGCCATCGTCCTCCTCTAGCATCGTCATCGGTGACCCTCAGAGCTTTCGATACGACCCGCTCTCTATAGCCGCAGGTATAATTCTTTTTAATTTTACAGTATTATTTATTAATCATGTATATTTATAATAATTTATAAAATATTTATAATAAATATTATAATTATCTGCATGCCATAGTTTTTGGGCCGTACCGTGGCGGTACCTTGGGTCATGCCATGTCAGCGACTGTAAACTGATCTATCAATGGATTGGATTTGGATCAGAACCTAAATACTCAGATTTAAATCTAATTTTAATTATTGGTACCGGATCCGAATCTGAATACCCGATGGATCTATACTTGAGAGAGAAAGGAAGGGATCCGGCCTCGCCGCCATCATTGGGCGGGAGGGGGCCCGACCTCACCAGCGAGGGAAATCGAGAGAGGGAGAGTGGGAGATCGAGAGAGCGAGAGAGGGAGGGAGGGGGTCTGGCCTCGCCAGTATCACTGGGAGGGATGGGGTCCGACCTTGCCGACGAGGGAGATCGAAAGAGTGAGAGAGGGAGGGATGGGGTCCGACCTCGCCGACGAGGAAGATCGAGAGAGGGAGAGAGGAAGATCGAGAAATGAAAAAGCTAGAAGAGAGGGGTTCGGCCTTGCTACCATCACCAGCGAGAGAGATCGAGAGAGAGAGAAAGGGAGTGATCGAGGGGATGACACACAATCAAGTCGGCTCGGATACGCAGCTAGATGTCTCAGGCATGGAGTCGGCTTGGTTTTCGAATAAATAAAATTTGATATGTCACGATGTTATATTGATTAATGTTCATTAATATTGTAGATCACGATGGCACCAAAACATCATCTAGCTATCATCCCTACCTCTCGATGGGTTATGCGTAGTTCCACATCCGAGGAGCAATCAGAGCATACTTCGTCCACCTCTGCATCGGCTGCTCAAGGACCTTCACCGATGGCATCTACTCCACCGATGGCACCTAGTCCACCGACAGTTGAGCCTCTACCATCGTAAGCATCTAAGTGTGCATTTTTATTATATTAGCATAATTTTATTTTTTATATAGTATTTGTACACTTATATATTTGCATAACGTATTTGCATTGCAGGTGTATCATTCAGTCGGATATTTTATGGTCCCATACGTATGGCACAGTGTGGAACCACTAGCATCAGATGATGGTGCAGTATGATGCGGAGGGGATGCTGGTAGGGGAGATCACGTGGGAGATGTATTTCTTTTTTGGAGTGCTTGTGAGATGGTCGGACATCATTCCCATAGAGCCTAGAGACTGGCGTTTGATGGATACTGTCGTCAGGAACCGGGTATGGAAGGAAATATGGATAAGTACGTGCATCTTAGTTATATTTATGTATTTTATACGTTTACACTATATATGTTTGATTAGAATAATTTTGTAACTGATTTTTGATAAATTTATATAGAGGAGGTCGACTTTTTCGATCACGAGAGGGCTCGAGATGTCCGACTGAAGAAGATCGAAAAGTTGTACCGAGGTTATAAGATCGAGCTCCACAGAGGATGGCTCGAGCACCGATGAGACACTCTAGAGGAGCTTGTTACTTGGATATAGGACTGTCCTCCGAGTCAGTGGGAGATGATGGTTAGACACTGAAGGAGCCAGGAGTTCGAGGTAAAATTTCTAACTTTTAAATTTTTTAATACACTTAAAGTTTTATTTAAATATTTATTATTTATTTGAATACTTGTTAGGCTATCTTCCATTAGAATCGGGAGAACCGTGCAGTCCAGGAGTATATGCACACTCTAAGCCACGAGTCTATGGTCAGTCGTGTGCATAGAGAGATAATTAATTCTAAATTTTACTAGATAAATTAAATTCATATTTTTTATCATCTTTTTGATAAATTTATTCTTTGTTATAGCTGATGAGAGATGGAGTGATATCCATTTATAGCGAGATCCTCCGATCCAGCCACATGGATAAGACGGACAGGCCGATGAACACTGTGATTGAACGTATTTTTGTAAGTATTAAATATATTAGTATATATGATTAGTATTATAGTATTTCTTATAAAATTTTATTTTAATTTATAATTACAGGATCAGTTAGATGCGTTCGTGAGTGAGGGCTCGGATACCTCTAGGCCCCATGACCATTTGTCTCAAGTCTTGGATCTTGAGCACTCTGGAAGGATCCGATGTAGGCCCGAATATACGTCGATAAGCTACTGATTTGAGGCGAGCATCTGCTCATAGACTTTTGATGTCGTCAATTAGGAGGAGCTTGAGGAGGCATTGGCACGGGCAGATCATGCTGCGACGTGGATAGATCAAGCTGAGGAGAGCACATCTCATCTAGAGGGCATCGTGAGAGATATGATGTCGACGCTCAGCACGCATTTTGAAGTCATGGGCTTCGAGGATATGTTGGCCTGCATTCCAGCTTTGGCTCTAGCTCCAGCTCCAGCTTCAGCTCTGTCTCCGGCTCCTGGTGACGACGACGACGATGATGATGTAGATTTAGGAGACTTTTGATATATTTTATTTTTTTAAAAAAATATTATAATAAATTTTATTCAATAATAAAATTTTAGCATTTCAGAATAATTTTTATATTTATTATATTTTTTTATATTATATATCTATATTTATCAGATAAAATATATAAAAAAATAAAAAAAAATATTTTTTTTAATTATTTAAGATCTACGCCAACGGTTTTATAACTGCTGCCATATCCGTGTCAACCACTATCATGGTCCGATGCCAACCCCTACACTAGACCTATGGCAGCGGTTAAGAAACTGCTGCTATAAATTATCTATGGCGGCGATTATGTAACCACTACTATAGATTTTCTATGGCAGCGATTACATAACTACTGCGATAGGTCGATCTATTGCAGTAGTTTATAAACTACTGCAATAGATCATCTATGGAAAAAGGTTCTAACAACCGCTGCAACAACTACTACCATAGAGCTACAGCGATGGCCATAGTGGCAGCGTAGCAATTTTTTGGGCTACGGCAGTGGTTACAAACCGCTATCGTAGTCCTTTTTTGTAATAGTATCGTGTGGATCATCCGTAGAGACTAGATGCATATGTGACTGTATCGTGGTAATCAGATCTACATCGAGGAGATCAAATTACGAAGATCATCTATCCGTGAAAAGATAACATGTTCTGAATATGTAGAAACAGTAAAATAGCTTTACTGTATTTGATATTTTATTTTTTAGATATGCATGCATATATATATACATTAGATCTTGTATAGTATAGGATTTTTAAATTAGATCTGTTGCTTTTATTATTAATATGATTAATAATCATTTCTGCTATGCAATCTTTGAAAAAAATTTTCAAAAACAAAGCTAGAAATCCTACGCATTTCCTATACGTGCACATTCATGATTGTATGTTTTCTCTCTTCAATCAGTATATGATTTTTTTTTGCTAAAACTTTAGCTTTTAGTACATCAAGTGATACAGATATTGATAGTATTAATTCTTATGAGACTTCTAAGCCATATAGAAGAGCAGATATTTTTAAAGTAACATAAATTTTTATTTATTAGAATAAATTTATTATCCTTATATATGATATAATTTTTAATAAAAAAATATTTTATTTTTATAATAATATAGAATTTTGATACATTTAAAAGTTTTGAATTTGTAACTATTGCACAGAAGTCTAAATTGGAGTAGTTATACTTAGATGAGCCAAAAGTTGATAGAAAGTCTAATTTGGACATTCTTGAATTTTGGAAAGCCAATCATTTTTGATATCCTCATCTTTCTCTTATAGCACGTGATATTTTAACTATTCTAGCATCTCCAGTTGCCTCTAAATCTACTTTTAGTATTGGTAGATGAGTACTTGATAAGTATCATAGTGCACTTAAATCACATATCATTGAGGCCATAATTTGCACTCGATATTGGATATTTAGAAAGAAAGGTATATAATTTAATCATTGCATTGCTATTTTATTTTTTGAATAAGTTTGTCGTTAACCATTGTGATCTTTTAATATAGATATTTTGGAACCCGAGTTAGAAGAGATTGTAGAAGATGTGTTATGAACTCCAATTCCATCAATGAAGTGCAATCAACTCAAGGCTCGGCCAATATTGATTCTAACCCATAATGAGATAAATCATGGTTATGCATTTTTTTTGGATTATGTTGTTCATGTTTTTTGGACATATTTTCTTGTTATGTTGTGTTTTGATCGAAACATTTTTTTTAAAAATTTTTGTTTGACTAAGAACAATGGATGTTATTATATTGCCTTTGTTTGGAATGTTAGATACTTGTTTGGATTTTAAGCAATTTTGAGATTGCTTTAAGGTTTGTATGTGAAGGCTATGATGATTTTTGGATATATCTTTGATGACTTAGCTATTTCTTACGGTAACTATTATTGCAGAATCTGATTGACATCGGGATGAGTTAGAGTGGAAGAGGACGAGGTCGTCGTCGATGACCTGCAAAATAAAGTCCCATCTAGAGTCGATGGTGGTGGCTCCAGCAGGACCCTCCGACGATCAAGTCAGCTCTTTTGGCCAACAGAAATGGAGTGCTCAGAAAAGAGTTCGGTAGAATTTTGAAAAGGAGAAGAGAGCTTAGAAAAAATATATCTGAAAGATCCCTTTTTATAGGTAGAGCTTGTAACCGATTGATAGTGACAGTTGCAGCTGCCTGATAGCGGACTGCTCGAGGTTTGGTGGAGTCTGTCATGGAGGGGGGCATCACTTGTAGCGTCGCCTGCAGTAAATTGATGGTGACAGCCATCGTCACCTGGTAGCAGATTGTTGTCGCCTGCAGCAGACTGATAGTGACGGTCGCAGCCAATACTGAGCTGCTCAGGACCGCATGAAGGGATGAAGAGCTTTGATATATATCTATTACGAAGAAGTTCAGACTCCCAAAGAAAATACAGCTAGAGAGGATCAACCGAGAGGAACGCTAGCTGAAGAAGTCTGAAAGAAGTTTGGCTCCTATAGAAGTCCGACTGAATGAGGAATCCGGAAGGAGTTCGGCTCCTATAGGCGTCCGACTGGAGGAGGGATCCGAAAGAAGTTCAGACTTCCAAAGAGAATACGACTAGAGAGGATCATCCGAGAGGAATGCTAGCTGAAGGAGTCCGAAAGGAGTTCGGCTCCTGTAGGCGTCTGACTGATGGAGGGATCTGAAAGGTGTTCAGCTTTCATAGGCATCCGATTGAAAGAGAAATCCAGAAGAAGTTTGTCTCCCATAGAAGTTCGACTGAAAAAGAGATCTGAAAGGAGTTTGAATCTTGTAGGAGTTCGATTGAAGCTCGACCACTGAGGAGTTCGACCGCTGGAGGAGTTCTATTGGGGCTCAGCTGTTGAGGAGTTCGGTCGGCTGAAAGAGTTTGACTAAGGTTTGGCCGCTGAAGGAGTTCAGTTGGGGTTCGATCGCTGGAGGAAGAATTTTTTATTGAAGCTCTTTCATGATTATCGGTTGCATTAAACTAAGCATCAGATTGGACTTCGATGGGAGCAAGATTCATCCTCAATAATAGTCCCCCTACTCTCGAGTTCGAAATTCGAAGGAAGAAAGTACAAAAAAGATGACTGTCGAAGTTTTTTTTTAGACTCTGCACCCATTAAGATTGAAGCTCGGAGAAGATCTTGTCTCTAGCTGAGGTTGATATTGAAGTTGAGCTCGAAGAAGATCTTGCCTCCAACCGAGGTTGAAGTTGAAGTTAAGGCTCAAGAGAGATCTTGCCTCCAGCCGAGGTTGACATTGAAGTTGAGGCTCGAGGAAGATCTTGCCTCCAACCGAGGTCCAAAAAGATCTTATCTTCTGTTGACATTGCAGTTGAAGCTCATAGAAGATCTTATCTTCAGCCGAGATTGAAGAAGATCTTATCTCCTATTATCGTAGGCTTTAAAGCTTGGAGGAGATCTTATCTCCAACCGAGGTTGAAGAAGATCTTGTCTCCTATTGACGTAGACTTTGAAGCTCGAGGAAGATCTTATCTTCAGTCGAGGTTGAAAGAGATCTTATCTTCTTTTGAGGTAAAGCTTGGGGGAGATCTTATCTCCAACCGAGGTTGAAGGAGATCTTATCTCCTATTGAAGTTGAAGCTTGAGGAAGATCTTATCTTCAGTCGGAGGTTGAAGAAGATCTTATCTTCTGTTGACGTAGACTTTGAAGCTTGGGAGAGATCTTATCTCCAATCAAGGTTGAAGGAGATCTTATCTCCAGCCAAAGGTTGAAGGAGATCTTATCTCTTATTGAGGTTGAAGCTCAGAGGAGATCTTATCTCCAGCTAAGGTTGAAGGAGAATCTTATCTCCTATTAAGGTTGAAACTCAGAAGAGATCTTATCTTCAGTCGAGGTTGAAGAAGATCTTATCTCCTATTGACATAGACTTTGAAGCTCGAAAGAGATCTTATCTCCAGCCAAGGTTGAAGAAAATCTTATCTTCTTTTAAGATAGAAGCTCGAAGGAGATCTTATCTTCAGTCGAGGTTGAAGGAGATCTTATTTTCTATTGAAGTTGAAGCTTGGGGGAGATCTTATCTCCAATCAAAGTTGAAGGAAATCTTATCTCCTATTGACGTAGACTTTAAAGCTCGGAGGAGATCTTATCTTCAGCTTAGATTGAAGAAAATCTTATCTTCTATTGAGGTAGAAGCTCGAAAGAGATCTTATCTCCAACTAAGATTGAAGGAGATCTTATCTCCTTCTGGCGTAGACTTTGAAGCTCGAAAGAAATTTTATCTCCAGCCGAGGTTGAAGGAGATCTTATCTCCTATTGAGGTTGAAGCTCGGAGAAGATTTTATCTCCAATCGAGATTGAAAGAGATCTTATCTCATTTTGATGTAGACTTTGAAGCTCGGGGGAGATCTTATCTTCAGCCGAGGTTGAAGGAGATCTTATGTTCTTTTGAGGTAGAAGCTCGGAAAAGATCTTATCTTCAGTTGAGATTGAAGGAGATCTTATCTCCTATTGAAGTTGAAGCTCGGGAGAGATCTTATCTCCAGCTGAGGTTGAAGAAGATCTTATCTCCTATTGACGTAGACTTTGAAGTTCGAAAGAGATCTTATCTCCAACCGAGATTGAAGGAGATCTTATCTCCTGCTGACGTAGACTTTGAAGCTCGAAAGAAATTTTATCTCCAGTCAAGGTTGAAGGAGATCTTATCTCCTATTGAGGTTGAAGCTCGGAAGAGATCTTATCTCCAATCAAGGTTGAAGGAGATCTTATCTTCTGTTGACATAGACTTTGAAGCTTGGAGGAGATCTAATCTCCAACCGAGGTTGAAGGAGATCTTATCTTCTGTTGACATAGACTTTGAAGCTCGGAAGAGATCTTATCTTTAGTCGAGGTTGAAGAAGATCTTATCTCCTATTGAGGTTGAAGCTCAGGAGATCTTATCTCTAGCCGAGATTGAAGAAGATCTTATCTCCTGTTGATGTAGACTTTGAAGCCCAGAGGAGATCTTATCTCCAGTCGAGGTTGAAGAAGATCTTATCTTCTATTGACGTAGACTTTGAAGCTTAGAAAAGATCTCATCTCCAGCCGAGATTGAAGGAGATCTTATCTTCTATTGAGGTTGAAACTCAGAGGAGATCATATCTTCAATCGAGATTGAAGGAGATCTTATCTTCTATTAAGGTTGAAACTCGGAGAAGATTTTATCTCCAATCGAGGTTGAAGGACTTCAACTTGCTCATGTCAGGATGGGGTTCTCCTCCTATTCTTAAAATGGCCACTATTGATTGCTTCTTTTCTGTCATCACATAGTTTTTACACCAAGAAACAATAATATTGAAATAGAGGAGTTTTATTGAAGAAAAATTACTGGTAGTACACCCTCAGATTTTTTGAGTTTCAATATCATGGGAGCGTTATTCCTTCGAGCTTCTTCAAGCGATAAATTTTGGATCGGACGACCTCCTCTACTTCATACGGGCCTTCCCAAATTGGGGCAAGCTTCCCCTAGCTCTAAGGCTGAGAGATGGCGGCTCGTCGAAGTACTAAGTCCCCTAGAAATAGGACTGATGATGTTGAGAGATGATTGATCTCCTTATTGTTCCTCTCCTATTAGTGGTTCTAGCTATGATAGCATTCTTGGTCAATCTTCTCTTGCTTCAGACTGACGTCTGAGGAATCGATCCAACCGGCCTCTCTTGATAAGCTCCTCAATTTGATCTCAAAGCTGAATGCATTCTTCAGTATCGTGGCCGTGGTCATAATTGTAGAGACAGTACTTGCTTCGATCGTGCTTGTTCAAAAGAGATCGTAATTCTTCTAGACTTGGTAGCTGATTCTTAATTTTCATCAGAACTTGAGTTTTAGGAGTATTAAGTGGGGCATAGTTATGGAACCTTTCAGAGGGAGAACTTCTTCGTGCCCTTCTGTCGGAGCTTCTTTGATGATGAACTCGAGGAGAAGTTTGGGCTCACTTGCGCTTGGAGGAAGTCCGTGAGCGCGGCTGAACTTCATTCGGCCCTACACCAGTCATGGATTTACTAGACTTGCCCGTCTGTCACTCTCCTACGGCTTCTTCATCCTTCAACTTGAAGGCTTCTTTTGCACGGGCATATCTTTCAACCCGGGGTAGCATATTGGCAAAATTCCTGGGGTATTTCTTATCTAGGAAGAATAGTAAATCATTCTTCTGAAGGCCGCCCTTGAGTGCGGCCATCATAACTGACTGGTTCAGATTTCGAACCTCCAACATAGTAGCATTAAATTGGATGACATAAGTCCGAATGGATTCTTCCTCCTTCTGCTTGATATTCATTAGAAAATTCGAACCTCGGTGCGGACATCGACTGCTAACAAAGTGAGCCACAAACTGATGGCTCATCTGATTAAAGAAGAAGATCGTACCCAACTTCAATGCCGAGTATCAATTTTTTGCTGCTTTCTTTAAGGTAGATGAAAAAGTTTAGCATAATATAGTGTTTGGTGTGCCATGGAGTAGCATCGTGGTCTGAAAGATTTTCAGATGATCGATCGGATCAAAGGTTCTATCATAGCTTTCAAGTTGGAAAAGCTTGAAGTTCGACGGAATGGGCTCTTGCATAATTCGGAGAGAGAAAAGGGGATCGATGTAGACATCATCATGGGGAGTCGGAGCGACGTGACAGAGTTCTTCAATCTGTTGGTCCATCTTCTGCAGTTTGTGATTGAGGATGTCGTCTCGATCGTAGATCTTGTATGGCTTCCGACTGTAGATAGGGAAGGTCTCTTTCGAAGGAGAATCACGATCCAAGCAAGGATTCTTTGCTCTCTATTTCTTCTTTCCTGGGGTGACGGATATGCTAGCCAAAGTGTCCCTCTTCAGGGTCGATTTCTGACATCCTGATGTTAGGTTTCCTGACGAAATCACCATCGAAGGTTGCTGCATGACTTGCAACATTTCGGTAAGATCCTGAACCTGCTGCATCAGTAGGTTAAACTGCTACAAATCTACCATGACCGTCGGTGGAGGTGGTGGTTGAAGCACCAACGATGGAGCAAGAACAGATGGATCTGGCTTAGACCTAATGGTAGAAGCGGTAGATCTCTAGATAGTCGCCTTCTTTGAAGGTATTTCTTAGGATCGAGAAAGAGGATAGAGATAAACCTTGAAGGAGAAGGTCGGCAGATCGACTGAGCACTTCTTTAAGAACAAGAGTACTTTAGGAACAGAGGGCGCTCCTTCTAGCGCCAATTCTGTTGTTGCAGAATCTGATTGATGTCGGAACAAGCTAAAGTGAAGGAGGACGAGATCGTTGCCGATGACCTGCAAAATAAAGTTTCGTCCAGAGTCGATGGTGGTGACTCTGGCAGGATCCTCCGACGATCAAGTTAGCTCTTTTAGCCAATAAAAATGGAGTGCTCAGGAAAGAGTTCGGCAAAGTTTCGGAAAGAAGAAGAGAGCTTAGAGAAAATATATCTGAAGGATATCTTTTTATAGGCGGAGCTTGTAGCGGATTGATAGTGACAGCTGCAGCTGCATAGTAGTGGGTCGCTCGAGACCTGATAGAGTCTGTCATGGAAGGGGCACCACCTGTAGTAGATTGATGGTGATAGCCATCATCGTCTAATAGCAGATCACTGTTGCCTGCAGCGGACTGATAGTGACGGCTGCAGCCGATACTGAGCCGCTCAGGGCTGCATGGAGGGATGAAGAGCTTTGACGTATATCCATTACGGAGGAGTTTGGACTCTTAAAGAAAATACGGCTAGGGAGAATCATCCGGAAGGAACGCTAGTTAAAAAAGTCTGGAAGGAGTTCGACTCCTGTAGAAGTCCGACTGAAGGAGAGATTCGGAAGGAGTTTGACTTCCGTAGGAGTCCGATTAAAGGAGAGATCTGGAAGAAGTTCAGCTCCTATAGGCATCCGACTGGAGAGGGATCCGAAAGAAGTTTGGACTTTTAAAGAAAATACGGCTAGAGAAAATCATCCGAGAGGAATGCTAGCTGAAGGAGTTCGGCTCCTATAGGCGTCCGACTGAAGGAGGGATTCTGAAAGAGTTCGGCTCTCATAGGCATCCGACTGAAGGAGAGATCTGAAAGAAGTTTGGCTCCCGTAGGAGTTCGATTGAAGGAGAGATTCGGAAGGAGTTCAACTTCCGTAGGAGTCCGATTGGAGCTTGACCGTTGAGAAGTTCAGTTGCTGAAAAAGATCGACTAGGGCTCAGTCGCTTAGAAGTTCGGCCGGCTGAAAGAGTTCGGCTAAGGTCTGGCCACTGAAGGGGTTCAACTGGAGTACGATCGCTGGAGGAAGAATTTTCGATTGAAGCTCTTCTGTGATTACCGATTGCATTAGGCTAAATATCAGACTGAATTTCGACGAAAGTGGGATTTATCCCCAACAGTGATAATCTTGGATGGCCTTTTTCTATAAGCAACTGATTGTAGTCGTTTTGATTTAGCTGTTGATTAATTACCAAATTTGAGCTTCATCTTTCTTTTTTAGATATGCATGGATCTTTTTTCTCTATTCTTTGCTATTCTAATGATTTTCAGATGCAGTAATCTGGATAAGTAGTTTTATATGTTTGAAGTTATACAATATGTTTATATTCTTGACTCTTTCTCTATGATAGATATTTGGATCTTTATTCAATTTCTCTATTCATCTCAGTAATGTTCAATAGTATATTTGTATATATAGTTCTTTTTTTTACCTATTGGATTCTCATTGCTTCTCATGTATACTTTCTCAGCAATGTTCAGTAGTATGTTTGGAACTTATAGGTTTATTTCTTCTAATTATAATGTTTGCTGCCTATTTATCAAATGTTTCTATTTCAGTTGTGTAGCATCACCCGGCATCTTTGGCACATAGCGGCTTTGTCTACTACTCTTAAAGCAATGTTCCTATTTGCTGAATTCCAATGTTTGCTACTATTATCTTCTATTCTCGTGTCTTTTCTTGCTGCTAATACAAATACATACTATGCAAAGACCATAACCGTTATACCTCATACAAACACCCAAAGCTACCATGTGGTATTTTTAGCTCAGAATGGAAATGGTTGCAATTAGATTTACAGTCAACTATCCATATTTCCTATTCTATGAATCATCATGTTTCATGGTAGCAGGTTATCTATACAAATCACATATCAATGTCCTTAGTTTGTGGATATCACTTCCTCATGTTTCTCTTCCAAACTAACATGTATTCCTCTTTACTCTTCTAGGTTTGGATAACATGTTTCATAGCATTTAATTTTTTTTTTGGATCTTATAGTTATATATTGTATAGTATTATTACTTTTCAGCAGCTTCGATCTTCTTTTACCAAAAATCTCTCATTATTACTTATGGTTTTATATTGTACATTATTATTACTTCTCAGTTAATGCAGCTTCTCAATTTCTCATGAAACTGCTTATATGATTGTTAAGTTTATATTTAAGTTTGTTGTTAAGTTTAAACTAAACATGTTAAAATTTAAATTTTTGGATATATGTTTGATGACTTAGCTATTTCTAATGACGACAATCTTGGAAGGCCTTCTTATACAGGCAACTGATGATAGTTGTTTTGATTTAGCTATCGATTAATTATCAGATCTGAGCCTCATCTTTCTCTTTTAGATATGCATGGATCTTTCTTTTCTATTCTTTGCTATTCTAATGATTTTTAGATGCAGTAATCTGGATAAGCAATTTCGTATGTTTGAAGTTATACAATATGTTTGTATTCTTGACTTCCTCTCTATGATGGATATTTGGATCTTCATCCAATTTTTTTGTTCATCTCAGCAATGTTCAGCAGTATATTTGCATAGTTCTTTCTTTTACCTATTGGATGCTAATTGCTTTTCACATATACTTTCTCAGGAATATTCAACAATATGTTTGGATCTTATAGGTTTATTTCCTTTAATCATAATGTTTGCTGTCTATTTATCAAATGTTTCTATTTCAATTGTGTAGCATCACCTGACTTCTCCAGCACATAGTGGCTTTGTCTACTACTCTTAAAGCAATATTCCTGTTTGTAGAATTTCAATGTTTGCTGCTGCATTGTACATGTTGTTTTACAATATTTAAATTTATTTTGGATCTTATAGTTCTGTATTGTATAGTATTATTACTTCTTAGTTAATGCAGCTTCTCAATTTCTTATAAAACTGCTTATATTGTTGTTAAGTTTATATTTAAGTTTGTTGTTAAGTTTGGACTAAACAGGTTAAAATGCAAATAGTATTAGGTCAAAGACCCCAAAATAATTAATTTTTAGAAGCAAACAGGTTAAACAGGTCGGGTCGGGATGGATTTGGTAAACAAGTTATTTATTTAGTAAATAGGTTAAACGGGATGGGTTAGGTTGGTTAAATAGGTTAACTATTTAATAAATAGGTTAAATGGGTCAGGTCGGATGACCTATTTATTAAATTGATCAAGTTTAGGTTTCAAATTTTGATCTATTTAATAAATAGGTCGGATTCAGATTTGATATTTTTTAACCTGACCTGTAACTGATCCGACCCATTTATGATCCGATCTGACTTAATTGCCACCCCTACCTGAGGGAGATCGGAGGGGCATTTAGGTTCTGGTTGGGGTTTTTTCTCGAACATATGGGATTTTGTACGAGTTGTGGCGATGTGAGGTGTGAGTTAGTCATTTGAGGTTTTAAGAGCTTAATCTTGGTGGGAGCATGATATTTTATAGGGTTTGGGGATGGGGTGATGGTGGAGATAGGAAACAGAGGAGATCGGTTTGGACATACTCGATCTGATCCAATCCATCTTTGGATCCCGACCTGACCCAACCCGAGATGGGTACGGGATGGATATGAGTATGATTTTTTTACATGCAGCATGAGTATAGGTATGGGCCAATGTGACCCATACCTGATCCATTGCCATCCCTACAGGTTGTATCTTCCACTTGAAAGATGGATTCATCTTCCTTCGATGAATCACCACTAGATTGCTCATTGTTCATTTTGAGATTTGTCTAAATAGATGAATGATGGAGTTTGGAACACTTTGAGATCCATGTAATGGACGATCCTTCTTCTTCATGAAAAATACAATCTCTATCCATCCTCCATATGATGGGGGATGGCTATGATGGAAAAGCAAATGTGCCCATCCTTCTAATGTATTAGAGAGAGAGAGAGATTAAGCTATACTTGAGTGAAGCTCTATTTAAATCTGATCAGATTTAAATTGGATGATGGAGATCTTATATTGATGATTCGAGCCATTGAATGGATCTACTATCTTTGGACTACTTACATACCAAAAAATATATAATTTGGAGATGTCTAATTTAGACGTTAAGTGGTTCAAAAATAGATAGTTTAAATAATACTAGATTATACATTGATTACTTGATGCATAGACTAAACATTTTCAAATTACATGATATTTAGTATATATGTAGCTTAAAGTTAGTCGATCACATCAAATTGCTCGAATCATCGATATGAAATTTTCATTATTCAATTTAAACATGATTGTATATGAGTGAAAATCCACTTAAGTATAGCCAAATTAATCTAGCTTTCCTTTTCTATTCATATATATATATAGAGAGAGAGAGAGAAAGAGCTAGGCTAGAATCAGGTCAATCGGATTTGGACTTAGATTTAATTAGGTCAAAACTCTATAATAGGGGTTCTATATTAATGATCTAAGCTGTTGAATGTAATTTATTATCTAAGAAGTGATCATCATTGCGATACCACCCATTGACTTCCTGCTTAATGCATCTACCACTATATTTGCTTTTCTAGGATGGTAATGATGGTCTAATCATAGTCCTTGAATAGCTCTAACTGCCACCTTTGTCTTAAGTTCAGTTCTTTTTGAATGAAGATATATTTAATGCTCTTATGATCTATAAAAATTTCATATGATACTCCATATAGATAATGCCTCCAAATTTTTAAAGCAAAGACTACCGCTATTAGCTCCAAATCATGGGTTGGATAGTTCTGCTCATATGGTTTAAGTTGCTTTGATGCATAAGCTATAACATTTTCATTTTGCATAAGAACACATCCCAATCTCTTTTAGAAGGCATCACTATAAATAGTAAACTCTTCTCTAAAGCACCCATACCTAGCGCTGGACCTATCTCTAAAGCATCCTATCTTTTCAATTTCTGAAAACTCTTCTCGCATTCTTCTATCCATTCAAATTTAATTATTTTATGAGTCAACTGGATCAAAGGCAATGCTATAAAAGAGAATCATTCCATAAATTTTCTATAATATCCAGCTAATCTAAGAAAACTGGAAACTTCTATTGCACTATGAGACTATTTCCAATTCATAATTGATTCTATCTTCATTGGATTCACCGATATGCCTTCTTTAGAGATTATGTGCCTGAGAAAAGAGATACTTTCTAGCCAAAACTAATACTTCTTTAACTTTGCATATAACTTCTACTCCCTCAGTGTCTATAATATTATTCTCAAATGCCTTTCATGATCTTTTGGGCTCTTAGAATATATCAGAATGTCATCAATAAATACTATCATACACTGATCTAAATAAGGTCTGAACACTCTATTCATCATGTCCATAAAAGCTGCAGGAGCATTCATTAATCCAAATGGCATAACCAATAATTCGTAATATCTGTATCGAGTCTGAAAAGCTATTTTAGATATATTGCTTGCCTTAATTTTTAACGGATGATATCCGAATCGAAGATCAATTTATGAAAATATCTGAGCACCCTAAAGCTGATCAAAAAGATCATCTATTCCTGGTAGAGGATACTTATTTCGAATGGTCAACTTGTTCAACTCCTGGTAGTCAATGCATAATCTCATACTTCCATCCTTCTTCTTAATAAAAAGTATCGGAGCATCCCATGGAGAGATACTAGGCCTGATAAGGCCTTTATCAAGAAGTTCTTGAAGTTGCCTCTTGAGCTCTTTCAATTCAGCTAGTGTCATAAGATAGGATGCTTTAGAGATAGGTCCAGCACGCAGGTGCCAAATCAATTGAAAACTCTATCTCTCTATCACGAGATAATCCTGAAAGATCTTCTAGAAAAACATCAAAAAATTCTTTTATTATAGAAATATTTTCTATCTTGATCTCCTCCTGTTGAGTATCTATAATACTGGCCAAATATCCCATACAATCATTTCTTAATATTTCGTAAGCATGCATGATTGATATGATTTTTATAGGGGCATTCGTTCCTTTGCTAGAAAAACTGAGCGGTGCCTACCCTGGAATCTCAATGGTCACTCTCTTTCTGAAGTAGTCCAATCATGAAGCAAGCCAATCCATCCCTAGGATTACATCAAAATCCCTTTATTTCTAGAATCATTAGATCAGATGCAAGATCATGACCTTCAATGCTCAAAATACAAGAAGGGCAAATAATATCTACCATGATGACACTCCCATTTGGAGTAGAGACACACATCTCATCTTCCAAGGGCATAGGCCTAAGGTCAATCTTTTTAGCAAATTCAGTTGAAACAAATGAATGAGTAGGCCCAGGATTAAATAAAGTGCAAGCATGTGCAATTTCAACTTTGATAATATCTATAATAAATTTAAATTTTTTTACTATTATGATTATGCATATATATAAGATTGTATAATCTTAATTTAAATGAAGTTGTAAGGAGTTTTTTGGGGTACCTACCACTATAGCATTTGATATCTCTGCATCCTACCGAGTCATAGTGTAAACACGAGCTTGGGTCTTTGGCTTTGGTGGTTTTTCTTATACTGAGGGTTGACCCTAAAGAGAGGTCGGTGCTCCAGAAGCAGGTAATCTAGGTGCATTCTAAAAGCATTGCCGGTAACTAGGATTTTGTGGATGAGGATAGTTCATAACCTTGTGGCCTTGCTGGCTATAATTAAAACAGGCTTTAGAAAACCAGTGATAATTCTGCTCCAAATGGATACCTCCACATCAGCCACATCGAGATTTTTTCTTTGACTGATCATCTTTTTGCTAAGTTTCTTAGCGTTTGAGTTGTTTGCCAGGATAACCACCAGGATTGGATTTCTTTTTCTATTGTCACTTCCTTTCCTATTGAATGATATTATTTTCTTGTTCTATAATTTTTGCTAGATTAACAACCTCTTGGTACATGGCCAACTACATCGATCTCACTCTCGCACAAATCCTGGACTTCAATTCTTTTTCAAATCTTTGAGCCTTGATACTATCAGTTGCCATAAGATTTGGAGCAAAGTGGGGTAATTTAGTAAATTTAACCTCATACTATCATATTCTCCTGTATCAACCTGGCGAACTCATTTTCTTTCTTAAATCCAAGACTCTCAGAAAAATACATATCCATAAACTCCTAACGAAAAATGTCCCAAGTGAGTGGCCTATCAGTCCCTCGCTGTCTCTTGACGGCTTTCCACCACTTAAATGCTTCTTCCCGTAACTGATAAACAGCGAAACATACCTTTTTCTGATTAGTGCACTCTGTACTGGCAAAAGCTTTCTCCATCTCCTTGAGCCATTTTAATGATTTAGTGGGATCCGTAAAGCCTTCAAATGTTGGTGGTGTCAGTCTCTTAAATTCTGCTATTCCTCGTTCCGATCTTGATGACTGGCCACCTCTATTCTCTTGCCATTCCATTTGCTGCACCAATCCAATTAAAGCTTGTATTAGGACTGTCATCAGACCCTTAGTGTTGGTTTTTCTTTGATTGTTATTTTGGGCATTATTCAGCTGATGAGAAGAATTTACAGTTTGGCTCTCACTCTATTCTAGTGATAGATGACGAGTAGATCTAGATGTCCTGACTGCTCGAGATATGGCATGGGCTTGAAAAGCTCTAACTATATGAGAAACATTATCAGTTCGGAAGGCCTTAGGAGCTTGAGAGGCATAATCATTTTGATACGAGTGGCATGCACTTGCCGCATGAGAGTCCTCCGCAGAATCAGACAGCCATCTAGGATGATTATGAGCCATCATGATGTATTTAAAAAGAAAAATATATTTTTAATGTACTTACGAGTTATCAATGTTCATAGTCATCTAAACATTCCTTAATTTCTATTCTACTCTCATTAACTAACTTATTTTATTGGATCTTATAACCTATGCTCTGATACCATCAAAGCCGTCACACTCCGATCCAATAACTCAAGCCGAACACCCAATAGATGCCTACACACTTTTAGAGTTCAATTCCCTTAAATATGCAAGGCCTACATTTCATTAAATAATTAATTATCATAATTCAACTCAGACAATTTCTTTGATATCAAATAAAAGTAAAACTAATAATAATGTCTTCAATACTATTAACAAATCAAATAAAAATTTAAAATAACAACTATAAAATAATTTTATTTGAATGAAAATAAACTAAAATCTACCTAGATTCTAAGCCCCTCACTGATTGATTTCCAACTCAACAGGATCTTCTGGATCCAAAAAATAAAAATAGAAAAAGAAAGTAAGCTTCACAGGCTCAATAAATTACCAGTCATCTCTAAGAGATCAACTATAAATATTTTTTTTAAATATAATAATTAAGTAATATTATACATCAAGGTAGTTTTTTTTTTCAAAAAGAAACATGCCATACACAATGGTAAAATTAAAAATTCTCTCTCAGTCTTTGTTGACTACGACCACGATCAGTCTTATAACAAGGTCCGAGAGAGACTAGTCTCTAAACGATGAACACTCGAATCATCAGCATGCTATCAGTAATCAGTCCTACTGGCTAGGTCCAAAAAAAAAACTAGTTCTAGTTCATATGGCTACGATTTATTCCATGATAAGGCAAAGAGATAAGTCTTGAATGAAGAATACCCGAACCATCGACGTGCTACCAGTGATTAGCCCCACTGGTTAGACCCACAAGAATCAATTCTGCTAGCAATTAGCCCCAATTAGCTAGGCCCAAGATAAATATGTTTCTGACGTATGACCAATGATCAGTTTCGTTGGCTAGATTCGAATCATAGTCTAATTAGAGAGTTTTTTCATATTTTTATCACAACTATTTTTTATAAATAAAAATATTTATTTTCATAACAGTATCAACTTAATTTTTATATATTCTAAAAGAGCAATAAAATAATTTTTATTCGATATTCCATGCATCGATGAACAAATATAATATTTTTTTCAGAAACTATACAATTTTAAGGAAAACTATCTCTTTCAAAATTATAACATGTAATAGTATCATCATGCATGATCCAATTTTTTTAAAATATTTTTATAAATAAATTCATAATTTTTAAAATTTAATAATTTTTAAAATTTAATAATTTTTAAATATTTTATATATAATAATCTAATTTTTAAATATATAATATATATAAAAATAAATCCAAAGATAAGAGAAAACTTACATGATGCTTAGATCCAAAATTCTACGATTCTCTTCAGTGGATCTCTAGATCCGATATTCTTTCGACATTGAAAGCTTTAACATATTAAATAATTTTAATTAATTCTTAATTTTAAAAAAAATTAAATAATTAAAAAAAAAAATTTAGTTCGGATCTAGTCTAGATCGATTCACGTGATCCAGTTTGACCTATATCTAATTGAATTGGATCCAAATCAATCAAACCATCCCAAATTAACTAAATCAACTCTCTCTCTCTCTCTCTCTCTCCTCTTTCTTTCTTTTTCTTTTCTTTCTTTTTTTATCTACTTAGAAAGGAAAGCTCTAATCTAAGGCCGGAAAGAAGAAAGGAGGAAAAGAGAAGGAAAATTATTGGCAATCGAAATCGATGTTCTTCTCTAAAACATCCTTCGCCACAGGTAAGTTAGGATTTTAGGAAATAGAATTAAGATTTTTAGAAAGGAATCTAAGGTTTCTTCGTAAGGGTATTAGAGAGGAATTTAGAGTTTAAATAGAGGAGAGATGAGGTGAGATAACCTCTTCCTCCTTGGATAAGGCAGGTCTTAGCGATATATTTTACTCCAAAAACTCTCTCTTCTTGCGATATGGATCGACTCGAAATAAAATTTCTTTTTTGATCGATTATGACTCTATTTTTTTTTTCTTTAATAAACATATAATGTATTGATGGAAAATGCAACTGATGCTTGAAGAGCAAGCAACACGAACCATGGTGGTTCTCCAGCACAATATGGCCCTCTGGACCGCACAGGTTTCCGCCAACAAATTGAGCGATGTACTCAAGTTACAAGCTTTCAACAACGCTGAGTTTACAACATATGTTATAGATACTTTTATGCAGGCACTACATTTATCACCTACGCTGCCTCATTAAAACCTTTCTGTAACTTGTGTTTGTTTGTTCCCTAATACTTTATCTGATTTGTTTTATATTATTAGTGGTTGATTTTGATTAACGTTGCTCGGCACCAAAACTCTTGATCTGCTAAGCCTTTTTTTTTTTTTTTTGGTAAACAAGAAGTGGGGCGCCACTCCACGTAACAACCCTCGACAGTGAGGCCCCCTCACCCGATCAACGTGTGCTGAGCTATTTAGTCACCAAATTATACTAAGGACTCATTCTTTTATGGATAAATATCATGAAAAAATTGATCTAATTTTTCATTGACTAATTTATCAATGTTCTCATATTTTTCAAGGTAGAAAAATTATTTTTTCATGGATAGCATTTATCCATGAAATAAAAAAAGTTTTATCCATCTAGAAGATGGCTAAATTATTTTTCTTTGAGTCAGTAAAATAAGTATTTAATTTTATATCTAAAACATCATATTTTTATTTTCAATATTTTCATCATAACTTAGCCATCCATTTTCTTGGAATCTAAAAGTATGAGGAATATTATGATAAATATGAATAAATTTTAACAACTTACCCAAAAAATAGTAATGTAAAAAAATATGGGTAATAGATTTCAGAATAATTTATTCATACATAAAAAAATATAGATAAATTATTTTTTATCTGAATATTATTTAAAAAATAGTTATCTAAAAAAATATAATTTTTTAAGTAAATATTTTACCCATAAAAAGGATAGACCCTAAGAGTAAATAAGAAATGCATGAAATAAAATTTATTGCTTTAATCAACCAATATAAACTTTTTTGAAAAAAATATGTTGATAAATCATAGCCATCCATCAACTAGTCTTTCTTTACACCCTCAAGGAGAAATGCTTCATTGGACAATTTGTCTTTCTTGTTATTTCCCATGCCTTCATAAGAATTATAGCTATTCTTACTTCTTCTCACATATATTGGACATGCCAGACGCTAAGCTAAACATAGTTTGTCGGTACCACCGGCCTTCGCTTGGGCTACGCTTTGGAGGGACTGGGTTGTATAAAAGTGACGGAGACAATCTATCAGCGGACAGAATGTATTTGAGTGGTAACTCGACGGCAGATGTTGGCTCATCTGCTTCCCTAATTCATCTGGATCGGATGATCCTGACCGAACGGTTCCAGGCCATCATCTCTGCCCATCATCGTTCATCCATCAACCACGGCGAATACATTAATCAGACGGTCACCAGCACTGATCTCGCCGGCTTTAGGGTTAGGGTTTTAAATATCTCCCGCTGGGCGCTGGCTCCTCGGTGCGGGCCCCGCATCCCTACTCCTTGCGATCACCACCGCCAACGGGACCCCGAATCGAATCAGACGCAGATGAACATGATACACGAGACCGGCACGGGGTACGCTCACAGGCAGGTGATGGGATCTCAACTCATTCGAGTGGGCCGCGAGACGGCATAAATACGAAAGGATCTTTGCCACGAAGGCCCTCGCCGGTTGTCCCTCTCCGGTGGCCAAGACCCTTCTCGCCTCCCTTGCTTTCTCTTTCTCCCCTGAGGATTTCGCTTTCTGTCTCTTTTTCGGAGAATTAGGTTAGGGTTAGGGTTTCGCGTGCTCGAGGGGGAAGAGATGGTGGCGGACAACGGGAAGAAGTCGAAGGTGGCGGAGAGAGGGGAGCAGGATTCCGATCATATTGACGGAGGGCTCGTGCTGTCCATCGAGAAACTGCAGGAGATTCAAGATGAGCTCGAGAAGGTAATGCTTCTCCTAATTTCCTGTTTTTTCCTTCTTTTTTGATTTTTTTTTCTTGTTGTTTTGTTGTTGAATGGGTGGTTTTATTTGGAGTCGATGCTTCGGTCGTGTGTTTTATTCTTCTCTCTCCTCTGCGATAGCTCGCTTTTCATATGTATATAGAAGAGAATTTCTTTTGAGAATCTTTAATGGTTGTTCTCTGTTGATTGGTTGTTAGGCGATCAGTGACTATTCGGGTTCTTGTTCTGAGTAACAAATTAGTGCCTTTAATTTAACTACAATGGGAATTGGTATTTGGATGCCATAAAGTGTCGTTTGTTTTATTCCAGAAACTTTTTGTTATTCTGTATTTTCTTCAGTGCATATAATTTTATGACGTTTAGGTAGTTGTGCGTTTATTCTTTTGTGAAAAGTAAAGTAGCTTGTGAAATTTTTAGGTTTCTGTCAAAGCATGTTTTTTGATGGAGATATCTTATCAGATTCTGATTGTTTTGGTTGCAATCAGTTCATTGGCCCATCGGCTTGGATGTTACTGTTATTTTTCCTTTTCACTTGTCTTTCCTTTTATCCTTTGGAAGTCTTGTTCTTTGTAGAATGGACTGTAGAACATTGGTACTGTAGGCAATTGTTATATGTCATAGAAGAGACTAAAAGAATCTATGCTATCGAGAGAGTTGTATAAAGAATTCGACAATAGAAATGAGGATTTACTTATTGGCTATAGTGACTGATTGATTTGATGAACTGTACATGTACATATGGTTTAATCTATAGTTGCCTTATTTGCTAAATTAGGAGCAAAATATCAATTGACATGGATCCTGAGTTTCAGAATATGGTTCTGTATATGAAAGTTTGCATGCATTAGCAAATCTTTATGAGAATTTATTCAATTGGTTCTTGTATACAATACATTACCTCGTGTATTTTTTTTTGTCTCTGAAATATGGTTCTTAGTCATCTTTCTTATATGTCTCGTTAAATACTGACAAGTCATCAATGAGTTTTTGGTGAATCAAAGTAAAATTTGATACGTAAAATCAATGAGAATGAATCTTTTGATCATACTTTAGGTGAACCCAATGAATTAATGAAGGGCCTAATGCAAACTAGAATTTGAACCCAAACTGAGTGAGCCAATGATACAAGTAACTATGGCATAAGCAAAATATGGTACAATAGCAATTCATGAATTGTTATTGTATGCAACAGGGAAAAAACATACCGAACTTGTTATCAAATTGTAGAGTTTACCTTTTTCCTTTTTGTGCTGGCTGAAATCTTATTGCTGTTTCTCTACCTCTCATCCCATGTTTGCTTTTCATTTATCTACTTGGTTTCTCTATATTGTCTTCTTGGGTCTACATGTCATGATGAATATCCATCCCAACCTAGACAGTAGCATTCTTAAAACTAAATGCATTGAAGAATTGCAAATGGTTTGTCCAAATTCCCCACTACCTTTTAAATAACTTTCAAGAGACTGATTTTATGTCATGCTTATTTTTTGACCCTCCTCCTTGGGTTGACTAAGGATTTCACCTTGTTACTTTGAGGATGAAAGGATGAAGTGGAGAGCTTGTAAATGATTGAACAGGTTCCTTAGTCCATTGCAATCATTACATATAGTCTCTATTTATTTATTTTGTTCCTTTACTATTATTTTTATTTTCCCAAGAAGTTTGTTATTGGTAGCTTTGGTGTCTTGCTGTGTCAATTATTTTGTAGGAGCATTTTTTAACTTTGAAGCTCAAGCTTATTATTAATTATTTCATTGATATATATTATGATATGGTTCATTATTATAGTCTTAATATTCATTTTTTGAAAATCTTCTTTTATCTGGAGAGTGCCAAAAAATGAATGAAAAATGGTTACTCTTGCAACTGGGTCGAGTAAGAACTAGGATAGGATGACTCATAACCAATCTGATTTCATTTCATGTCTTGATTTTTGTTCCATAACTGACCAGTTGACTTAGTGGATCGAGTTAGTTTGTCTCCATGTAGAATTTTTGCAAAGCCATGGGGCCATTCAAGTCTAGCTAGGTCAAGCATAACCTGAACCAAACTGAAATCATTTAGGTTGTCATGTCTAGGTTTGGTTCTACTGTAAGATAAAAGAAAATTATGCTATTAATTTTATATTTATTTGAAAATTAATAAAGCCATAGGTGATGGATATGGATTGCTACCAGAAATGTAGTTGACGAGAATAAGGTTAAGCCTTAATTGAGTCTTCAACTTACAAATAAGTGGCGTTAATATTCAATCCACAAACCTAAACATTGGGACTTGAGTAATAGGGAGGGTTGTAGATTTCAAAGTTATGTGTTCATGGCATTGTTTTAAAATGTGGTTATGGAAGCAAGCAGTCAAGGACTACATACTGCATATACATTATGTAGGCTTCATATATAGACAATATGCAATTTGTATTAACATCCATGCTGTGACCCAGCATGCCATCCACCAAAGGGCAGCATTTTTGAGTCCTTCCTTGAACATACATATAAATACATAGTATTTAAGCCACATAGTCAAGTATTTCCCACCCAGATATTTTGATACCCGACAAAGTACTTCCATGCTACAACATCTCCACTATGCTACCAATCTATTTAAATATTTAAAAATAAATAAATTATATGAAATATAATAATAGCAGTATTTTCATAAATAATGGCAATATTAATAAGATTATCATTTTGCAGTTTATTTCCACTACCTGGTACTTAGTTCTTAATATAATAATGTTAAGATAATTAACATATTGACAATTTAGTACACATGTATATAGCCTATTTCAAATCCACATTCAACACAATCATTAGCTTGAACTTGTTAATTCGCATTGACTTGCATAAGAGTGGACAATTATGTGCTTGCTCAATGCTAAAAGGTCCACATATGTTGTAAGTAGGATGATATGTAGCAACACAATGCTAACCTTGCTGTGCTTTTAAAATGCTTCGAAGACCATCTTTTTGGCCTTTTAACAAAGACATGATCGCACAATGCTAAAAGGCTCACAAATATCATTGCTAAATGGTAAGCAGGCTTCAACTAGGGATGGCAATTTACTCCATCCCATTGGGTACCCAACCCGATCTGATTTGAATGGGATGGGTTTTATCCGATCCGTAGCAGATCTAGGGCACGTATGGGTAATGGTAAAACCTGTCCGGGTTTTACCACGAACCTGATTTGAATATATATCTCTCTTCACAGATCCTCTCTCCAAGAAAAAAAATTGATTTGTATGTTAAAAAATTGATTGTTGTAACTTTATCCAACCCAACCGTCCGCTCTATCCACCTTGTCCCACCCCACCTCGAGGCAAGTATGGGGTGGGTATTGGTAATGGTCTAACTGACCCATGCCATCCCTAGCTGGAGCTCAATGCTAAAAGGCTCACAAGTGCTGCTGCTTCATAGTAAGTAGGTTGCGTATGAAGATGCAAGATGCTAATCCTGTTGCATATGTGTCCTTAAATGTCGAGCAGACCATCTTTTTGGCCCATGTACAGCCTAACTACATATAGCAGCCGCATATTGAATGTGCAGTGTGGTCAAGGGACCACATATGCATGCCCAGCTGCGCAATGCAACCTCGTGCATTGCATTTTAAGACACTGTTTTTTGGATTGAGTTGGATCAGGTAGGGCTGGGCCATATGATGTATGGCCTATTTTAGACTTGGCTAATACATGGGTGTTGGGTGTAGTTAGGTAGGAAGGCATATGATCTAGACCAATTTCTATCGAACCAATATTGGGGCTTGTATTGGCCGGCGATGAGGACCGAGGGAGAGAAGGTTGAGGAAGTTCAAGCCATCACAAAGGAGCTTCAAGAGCTCTAGATTTGGTGATGGGGATCGGGAGAGAGGAGAGGGGGAGAGAGAGGGAGAGACAAGGAGAGACTCATCTAGCTGGTGACCTTCTTGTCGTCGTTTTTATTGACCGACGGGGATGAAGGGTTTTAGAGATTAGGGCTTTGAAATTGAGGGAGGGGAGCTTCGAACAGAAAATTTTGAGTGGGGAAGGACTTTGCCCTTTATGTACCCAATTAACTGGCTGAACCATGCTGGTAGTTGACCAATGCGGTTTGGTATGCTCCAAACCTATCAATTCGGCATGGTTTGTCTAATCTTAATCTAGACTAGATCAAATTTTTCAAATGGGTCATTTTTTTCAGACCCAAACTTAACCCATGGGTCTAAATCATGAGATCTAATTGGTCCAAACTTGATTGAGTCCAAATGACCTATTTGCAGACTTAAAAATGTTAACAATGACAAAATGCATGCAGAGATGGTTGTTTAAGAACAATTATAAAAATTCTTGAGGAACACAAATAACTTTAATATAAGAAATCCACGTGGATGCAGACATCCACATGCAAAGCATGTTAATATAAGAAAATGAATAAATACATAAATAAGGGGCTAAAAATAATAAGCCGAAATTATCCATGAATGTGAAATTATATTAATACCATCCAGGATCTTTTGACAAATAAAATATAAAAGTGGAAAAAACATAAATGCAAACCATGAAAGACCTCAAGGTGGATTTATTTAATAGTTTGAACGCAATTTAACTACCATAGTCTCGAGCCATCCCCACCTTTTTCTCGATCTGTCCCAATCAGTAAAAATTTTATACCGTCAAGTAGTTGATATTTTTAATTGTGATGGGACCAACCTGGATAGCGGAGGGAGCTTTAGATGGATAACTATGCGAGGATCAAGAGAGATCTCTGTTTTGTAAATAATAGGAGGGGGGAGATCCAAGTAAATTTTGAATCCTGTTTTTGTTGGGTTGATGAATTCCTATTTGCAAGGGATTCTAGTTGACACTTATGGTGGTTGCTAACTGTAACAGTGAGAAAGAATGCTACATGAGATTTACTTACCGAAATGATCTCTTAACAAATTTGAGAGGACAAATTATTTCCATCTGAGGCAAATTTCATGGATGAGCCCAACTCTTTTTAGTATTGTATAAATATGTAGACAGTGACGGTCCTTTTAGAACAGATTTGGGAATTCTTCAGCTCTATAACAACAGTCCCAGTTTTGTATAAAACATGTCTATTACAACCCCAAATACTGTACAAACCAAATGATGCCAAGTCAAAATTGTGATAGTCAAACAGCAATTAAAGCAATTAAAAGCTTTCCAGCACTTTGCTAGTAGTGCTCAATTGTTTTTCTGGTTTTAGCATGGTAAACATTAAGATTTTAGAAATGTTATTTATGGTTCTGGAGGTGCTCCACTTTAAGCTAAGCAGTATTCAAAAGTAATGAAGTTATGAGTATACTTCTTGTCTGATTGGAACTATACTGTTACCTCATGCTTGCTTTGCATAATTAAGGAAGAACTAGAATGGAAATCAGAAATTAATAAAATGGAAACTAAGGGATCAGAATTGGCATTCTTGTTCTATTGTTTGGGCAATGAATGTAAGAGTGCACAAGTAAGGCATGATGATTCCATTCTAACTTTTGATTTAGCCAGATATATTCTAAAGTGGAATCGATATCATATGTATGTTTTGGAATATGTCCTTGAATAAAATAGCTAAAAAAGTTTAAGAAGACTTTTCATTTCAAATCTTAATCTGATCATTACTTTAATTTTGTACTGTAACTGTCACTGGTTATTTCATACCATAGATATCGTTCATCCACATTTTAGGCCACTAGTGCTGCACATCAAATACATTTAAAAGTAGAATTACAATCTCCCTATTTAAGGGAATGGCAGTTCCAAAGAAATGTGATTTTCCTTGTTGCACAAACCAGGCATCAGAGTGGAGGCAAATTTGGAATTCTCGTTCCATTGCAGCCTTTTCATTAACCAGACATAATGTTAACAATATGAGATGAGAGGAGGAACATCGACAAATACAAGCAAAAGAAGATGACAAAGAATAAGAGAAGGGAAAAAGGAGGGCGGTGTAGGGGGTGCTTTCCATGCTAATGGATGGATTTGATGAGAAGCATAAAATACATAATTAGAGATAAAATAGAAACAGATTAAATAAAATGGAAAAATGTAGAGAGAAAGGAGGGTGAAAGGAGTGTAGTGATGTTTCCCCATTCAGTTGGGCAACTGGAGGTAGGAGTAAGCCTTCTCGACTGAATTGCTTTGGGCTTGGGTATATTTAGGGGTGATGACCGCTTAACACTCTTGATGTTGAATCAGTTGTTATCTTTGTATTGGTGGGCCTCAAGAGAAGATTAAAAGAAAAAAGAAAAGTTAGAGAGAAGCAAGAATTAAAGAGCAAAGTACTAAGAGGGAACAAATGGCTGAACGTGGTCTCTATACTTCAGTCCTTTAACCAAATAAAGCTATCATAAGCAGTCTTTTCAGCTGGCCTTATAGGTCTTTATATATACTCAGCTAATCTTCCACACTTGACCAACTTTAGCTGTTGTAAAATAAAATCTGATCCCTTAGCAATTGATGTTATTAGGACTCTTTAAAACTTAGTAGTTAATCTTCCTCATAAGCATCCATATCCTCCCTTAGATAACAAATTTTATTTTTTATGGAACCCCATATATAATGCTCCTTAAACTTTCCAAAGTTGAATCCCAAGGGCTTCAGAAGTTCTCCAACCTAATAGATGTCTAAAGTGGGAACTCTATGCATTAGTCATACTCAAAATAGAACATTAGGATCATTATTAATAATTATTTATTGAGCAAATCTTACATTTTGTTAAGAACCTTCCTTTGTTTCTTTGCTTAATCTAAGCCATGTGGTACTTCCAATAATTTGCCATGCTCTGTTGCACTCTTTGCGTCTAGATATGAAATGGAATCAACATGTATTGTGTCATGTGATCTTAGCCCCTGATTTCATTATTTCTTCTCTAGATGCCTAGGTATACTTACATGCGGGAATTCTAGGTCGATTGAACAAAAGCAACATTGTAGTGTATAAATTATCATGATCATTAAAATAACCAAGTAGTTTGAACTCTTATTGGACCACATTGTATGTTTGATCTTAGCATGCTAATGGATTGAATGGTTCTTCAAATGTTTAAGCAGACTGAGCTGTTTCATATGTGGAAGCAAGCAGTGCTTAGATTTTTCATCACACATAGCTATTTAAGTTGCTGCATAAGCATCTAAATGGTTGTTTTGATAACCATGATCTTTAGCTATTCCCCTCTATCCATTTTCGCTATAATTTCATGTGAGCAATAGTAGTTTAGAAGGCCAAACATATACATTTGCATGGGCTTGCTTCATGACAGGTAGATGCATCATTGATGCATCTTTGATGGGATGTTTTTCAAATGTAATTTGAGATCAAAGTCCTTTGTATCAGTTTCTTTTCTTCTTTTTTTTTTTAAATCAATTTCCCTATTGTATATTAACAATGCAGTGGAACAGTCAATGCTTCGTTTAAGTTTTCTTCCCCATCATGCAAATCCTTTACAAAGCTAATGAAATTTCAAGCATCAACACTCTGATTTAGTCAGTGGAGGATGCTTCTTTTGATTTATAAATGCTCTAGCAGATGTCAAAACTTTGATTATGTTGCATGTGCTGATGGTCATGCGTCTTAATCTATTCTTGTTGATTTTTATGACTTATTTCACTGGATTTACATTCAAAGAACATAGAGTTAATGTGTTCTTAGTTTGGGTAAGAAGTGCGGACTGCATCAATGGTTGAATTGCTCATCGGTTTTGTTGTTTGCATGTGCTGTTATTCTCATTGAACCTCAATGGGTTTGGCTTACTTGTTTGGGACTATGGAAAGTTTAAGTTCCTAAAGCTGTCAGCCTGTTGCCTGCCTTCCATGTGCTCATCTCATTCATGATTTTAGGTTAACGAGGAAGCAAGTGATAAAGTTTTGGAGGTCGAACAGAAATATAATGAGATTCGAAGACCTGTTTACATTAAACGGAATGAGATCATCCAATCCATTCCAGACTTTTGGTTAACTGCGGTTCGTAATCTCTCATTTTTTTAGTAATTACATACTTAAGCTATAACCTCTTTTCTGGAACATTCTCATCTAATATTTTTTTTTTTTTTGTATTTCTGTGTGTAATGTTCAACTCTTTAGTTCCTGAGTCATCCTGCGCTTAGCGATCTTCTTACAGAGGAAGACCAAAAGGTATGCATGCTGTTATTATTAAAACATGCTGTGGTCAAATTAAATATGGTGGAAATTGTTACTCCATCCAGCATCCAGAATGAATATATTAACTATATCAATTACCTTTGTCATCTTCTTCTGGATTTATTTGATGGCTATGTTTGACATGCAGCTGTAGCTATAGCTATATTGAGCTGTAACTGTGGTTTGAGCTGTTAGCTGTGGCTGTAGTTGTAGCTGTAGCTGTAGCTTTGTTAGCCTAAATATTTGATAAAAATTAGCTGTGTGAGTAAATTGTCATATACAAAATGACACAAAAGGACATAACATTATTTTATTTATTTTTAATATCACTTCAAATATTCAATTTAATTAAATATAATAGATATAATAAATGTATATTAAAAATCATACCCCATGCACATCTCATGCATAAAATATAAATATATATTATAAATATATATATTATATTATAATATATATTTATAATATATATTATAATAATATAATATAATATTATATTATAAAATATTATATTATTATTATAATATTATAATATATTATTATATCATCATATATTATTATATTATTATCATATATTATAATATTATTATTATTATATAATATAATGTTATGTTATAATATTATTATAATATAACATAATATTATATCATATAATTTATTTTATATTATAAATATATATATATATATATATATAATATATGATATTCTAGTATATATTTATATTATAAGATATAATATATTATTTTAATATAATAAAATATAATATTATATGATATTATTATAATATTGTTATAATATATTCTAATTATATTATCATATATTACTATATTGTATTATTGTTATAATAAAAATATAATATTATTATTATATAATATAATATTATGTTATATTATATTATAAATATAATATTATATTATAATAATATTATTGTATATAATATATTATATTTTAATATATATTTATATTTATAATATATATTATAATATGTTATGATAATATAATTAATTTGTTATATTATATTATATTATTTTATATTATTATAATATTATGATAATATATTATATTTTTGTAGATAGATTTTAAAGAATAGAGGAGAGAGGAGGAAGCTTAAATGTTAAGTGAGTAACTCTAGAAAAAAGTAAAAGATAAATTTGGAAATAAAAAGTATACAGCTAGCTTTTGATTTTGAATTCTTGGGTGAGGGAGCTTTCAATAAAAGCTAGTTTATGAACCATAAGCTATCTTCACCAAATACTAAAGTAACTTAAATAAGTTAAAACTATCCCAAAAGCTTTCCAAAAGCTGCATGCCAAACACAGTCGATGTGTGGTATTACTTGGAACCATGGACTGCTATATCGCCCCATACCACCCCCTTTTGGATTTATTTGATGTGTGGTATTACTTGGAATCATGGACTGCTATACCACCCCACACTGCCCGATATGAGGCATACTATACCATACTAGTCTCGTACTAGTATGCTGTCTCATATCGTACTAACGTTCAGTATGCTGTCTCGTACTGCACTGAATTGCATACCAAAGCTCTGATAGAATGGTGCCGGTATAGGTCTGGTATCGAGATGATGAACCTTGCTCAGAACCCTCGATAAATTTCTAGGTGCTTGTATTAATAAAGTTCCTTTGATGCAGATTTTCAAGTATTTGGTTTCATTAGACGTTGAAGATTGTCAAGATTTGAAGTCAGGCTACTCCATCATATTTGTGAGTTGTTGCTTTTTTTTAAAAAAACTAAAATAGACATTCTTTGGTTTTGAATAAGTATCTTGTTGTGATTTGTTATCTTTAATCAATTGATTTGGTGTTTGTAATGTATAGAACTTCTCTCCTAACCCATATTTTGAAGACACAAAGCTTGTGAAGACTTATTCCTTCACCGAGGAAGGAGTGACTAATATAACTGGTACGATTATCAAGTGGAAGGAGGGCATGGTAAGGGTATTATCTTATGCGGTAATTGTTTTTCTGAGTCAGGTATTATTCCTAACATTTGTTTCTCATAATATCTGTAGGATATTGCCAATGGTAATGGTCATGAGAAGAAGGGAAACAAGCGACCTTTTACTGAGGAAAGGTTGACTTTAGTACCTTGTAATCTTGTTTTATAGGCAATAACTGGATATTTAACTGTTTTTATCATGTTGAATAACTTATTATTTATGATAATTCTGCTGTCATTGATTTCAATATCTGGATTATTCATATTTATGTATATCATATACATATTCTTTCCAGGTATATCACCATTCACATTTCCCTCCTCCTAGCTCTTCTCAGAAGACCAGGAATCTTGTTTAGCAAAGGCCTCCTCTAGTCTGCATGCCCACTGATTTCTGTCAGTTGCACGCCACTTCATCCTTACTTGGTGCAAGTTCTGCACCTCTTCTGGCATAATTGTTCCACTCCTTGCCCTTCCATTTCTCACCACATGTTATTCATTGTTCTCATTTCCACCGCATGCATCAGTCTATGTATAGAAAGATATCTAAGACTATTCTGATAAACATCTTTGTTGAACTTGGTTTTGTATCATGGTAGAATTCTACCCGGGAATAATCCAGTATTTTTATTGGTTGCATGATACTTGGATGCACGAATTGTTCTCATTCTTTTTTTATTTTTTTATTTTTTTGATGCAGTTTCTTTAGTTGGTTTGGTGAAACTCAACAGAAAAATTTCTCAGATGGTGTAACAGATGAGGTAATCATTCAGAGTTAAATTGGAAAGACTGATTATTGTGGACTACTACACATCTTTCAAATCAATTTTTCCGTTTATTCTTCTGGTATCAGTGATAACATGATTTTGATGTTTTCATCTCTCTTTTTTTACTTTAGTCTTCCTATTTTATGAATTCTGCTAACTTGTATGCTGATTCCTGTTCTTGGTTTTTGAATCGGATTAAACATTGAGCTTCTTTTCCTGTACATTTTTCTGTCTGTTGATGTACTCTACAACAAATTGATGTAGGTGGCAGAGATAATCAAGGAAGATTTATGGCCCAACCCTTTGAAGTATTTTAATAATGCAAGTTTTCTCCCTTCTGTCCTTTGCTCCTTTTCTTTTGCCAAATATCAATATTTCTTCTTACAGAACATCAGTTCCAAGTTTGCCTAAGACTCCTGTGTACTTTTAATGTTATGATGATGCAGGAGGCTGATGAGGAGGATTTTGATGGAGATGAAGATGATGAAGAGGTAAATGCCTCACTTGTTTTGAGTTTTAAATAAAGCTAGCCAGTTTTTGATGTAGTTGCTGATAACTCAGTCAGAGGAGTGCTTATTGCCAAATTTTGGCCTCCCGTTGCTAGGCCATCTTCAGGACTCCAAATACTTTGTAGTCAAACCATTTCTTTTGCAAAGATCTGATGCACTGTATCTCTAGTCTTTGTTTGTTGTGTTGCTATTTCTCTTTCATAAACTGTTCGGTTTAGCTTGATGTTGTGCCGGCATCTAAAACAAACATTTTGCATTTGAAACTCATATTTGTATGACTTATAATGAAAGTAATTTAGATAATAGTTGCTAATTTTCTGCTACAGGTTTTTCTACTCAAGTTTATGCATTTGTTCTTGTTGTCCAGTGAAGCTTTACAGCTACACTCATATAATCACCATTATGTTACTTCTTGTTTTCTTATGATGTCTTATAATTTACAATTTTACTTTACAGAGGTTGGTAAAAATTATTGTTTTGATTCTGAGTTATCTATGGTATAAATATTATTGCATAGGTTGTATTTTAAAACTAAAATAACTGTGTCTAAGGTCTGAAAATCAATAATATTTTAAAGGGACTAGTTTAAATTATTGTATGCACTGCAATTGTAATGCAACATATATTTGTTAGACACTTTTGTCTATGCAAAATATTAGGATCCTTGATTTGCCAAACTTTGCTCTCAGTTGTACTTTGTTTCATTTAATTTTTTCTGTGCTGTCTTTTGCTTAAGATCAGCTTGGCTTTTGTGTTCATTTTAAAAATCTAGTATAAAAAAATCAGCCAAAAAAGATGTACGATAATGCTGTTCTACTCTAGATATGACTCATCTTGTCCAAAACTGTAAGAACTTCAGTCTGTACTTGGCGTGTTGGCTGATATTAAAGTGACCTTCCGTTGTCTCTTCTTTTTCAAATTCTTTACACTTTGAGAAAATTAATACTCATTGCTCTGTGGAAGTGCTTATGCATATTAAGTTAATAATTTATGCAACTGATGCAATCTTTTCTTTGACATGTTTATTTAGTTATCATTTTCTGTGGAAGTGCTCATGCATATTTATTTATCATTTTTGCACTTTTTTTTTATAGAAATTGTGGTTGGAAATATCATTGGAATCGATTTTCTCAGGGGCAACGGAAACTTGACTAAATTAGATAATAGAAAACCCAAAAAATAATCTAACTTCTATGATTCTTGATAATTATGTCCACTTTGAGACTCGTCTCTGAAGAAGTCTGGTTGATATATTGGAAACTTTTGCTTCGTGAATAATCTCATGTTCCATCCCTTTATTGCTAAGCTTATGATACTATGTAGTCATCGCATTCAATAAGGTAGTAAAGAGACCTAGCAAATAACTATTAGGCAAATTAGAGAGTTACCATCATGTGATCATTTGTAGATGAGAATAGCGCCATATTAGGTAGGGTTGTGGTTGCAACTGGTAAAAGAATCAACAATGATGAATTTTCTCTTGTTTTGCTTTGAATATGGTGACCTGCAGACTATGTGATATTATGTGCTGCTCGTTTTGGTGCAAGATTGATTCAATTTTTTTAAACACGAGCATCTAATAAATGAAAAGGAGTTACCTATATAAAATTGCAATTATTACTATAGCAATTACATTTTGTAAGAAGTCATATTATAAAGAGTGAAATTTTTATTATTTTGTACGTTATTGTCATTACAAGTGTTTGATGCATAGCATCTTATGAAGTTTTGAGATTGCTAAAAGCCTCCCATGCTGTAAATTTTTTCCTATTCCTTCATCAGGACTCATGTTACCAAAAGATATTAGTTTTATATGCTTAATCTGTTTCTTCTCTGGTGTGTACCAAGCGGTATTTTCCTATTTGCACACACTAATAAATTATGCCTGACCAATTATGCTGTTTTTTGTCAGAAGGGATCTGAAGATGATGAGGATGGTGAGCAAGATGATGATGAAGAGGACGATGATGAGGATGACAGTTAATCTCTTCTTCCAGCTTGTTTCGTTTGGGCTTCCATAACTTGAGTTTGTATGGAAAACCGGTGCATCATTTTTTTAGCACTTGTTTAGTTATATATAAATATATTGCATCAATTTCATGTGGTATCTTTTCCTCAGTCTTTCATGTGCTAAGTCTGAACCAGTTGCAAGCTTTGGTACTCTGCACTCGGCATCACCACTTTTGTTGTGCCCGTCGCGTCTCTTTTTTTGACTGTCGGTATGTTGGTCGTGTGTCAAAAGATCTGCTGTATTACCTCCTGCATCGGTAATATTGTGACTTTTTGGGGGAAGCTGGTGGTAAATTGTCTCCCCAGGAAGCGGTGAGCGCACAAAAACACGCTTGAATCTAGTGTGGTTCTGCGAATCAACTATTCTGTCCTCTCTTTTTGTGGATGTAACATTTGAGCTAAGGTTTACTGTGGTGGAACCGAGCAAAGCCGTCCCGTCCGCCCGGTTCTATGCAAACGTGGGAATTGGGAAGTGATTTGAGGCCTCGCAGTTATAAGGATGGGCTTATTTTTGTTAAATTAATCCCAATGTTGTGTTTAGACGGACATCTTTATTTTGCTTTTAAGAGAGTAACTGAAGTAGGTGTTATGGCTGAAAGAAGCCAAGCGTTCATGACCCATGTGGATGTATCGTCAAAGAATCACGTGCTGGTGGATTGCATGAGAAAGTTGTCTAGTGCAGTACACGGAGATGAAAGGTTCATTTGCTTATAGGAACAACCAAGTCGGTGATTTCCACTTAGCTGGCCATCTAGAGGTGGTAAATATGATCCAATTCATTAATCCAATTTGTATTTGATTTATCGTAAATAAGTTTGGATTTGGATTAAATAGATTCAGATCGTAAACAGGTTGATCTATTTAATCTTTTTATTATTCGGATTGGATTCAAGTTTCAAATATCCGTTTAATTTATTTATTTTTTAGATCGGATTGGATCAGATAATTTGTTTGACCTTTCTGTTTGGGTTGGGCCGTTGGGCAAATTAATTTGGTGCTGTCATTTGTCCGTGGGTTGTAACTCATAGTTGCATGGATTCGTGGCTTTAATCCACTTTCATTCTTTCCGGTGGTGCCTGTGAAATTCTAAGCTCTCTTTTCTTTGGTTCTCTTCTTTTTCTCTTGCAGCTTGCTCTTGGCTGATCAAGCCGCACCTCATTTTCTCATCGATCAAGCGACAAGGTGGCGATATTTTTCTCTTTTTCGGTGCCTTCAACTCTACAGGATTCTTTTTCTCCTCTTTCTCCATCTATTTTATCCTCATTCTCTTTTGCTCTCACTCTCTCAACCATGAGCCATCGTATTCCCGTACTATCAACAAAGAAGAGCCTAAAGGGGTATAGATTTACCTGTATTTGGTCTACAAGATAATAAAATATTTTCTTGTTTCTCATTTTTATTTTATTTTTGGTTGATTTTTCTTTATCATCCTAATCATGAGTCCTGAGTAATTTCACGTCTACAATCTGTTTGTGGTTTTGTTTTGCAATGAAAAATCTATTTTTTTAGATTTATTTTGTTTAATTTTTCTTTATCGTATTAGATTATGAGTTTCGAGTGATTTTATGTTTACAATCTGGTTGTGATTTTATTTTTGAGAAATCTATTATTTGGAGATCGAGGATTTGGATGTCTCTTACATGTCCTTTGATGCATATTTCTCTGCTTTTTCAAAAGGTTAGATGGGATCATGATCATTATATAAATAGATTATCCAATCTGGCTCATCTAATCTTTCTCAATAATTTTTTTTGTGGTATTTTTTTTAAGAAATACTTAAGGGATTGTTATGAATTATGATGATGGTTAATTTTGTGGTGGTTGTAGTTCAGGTTCTTCTTTTATGATAAAATTAATTTTTAGATATGTATATTTATGAAATGCAGTTTTATTTTTACATTTTAGTAGCATTTTGTTTTAGAATTAAGAAATACTCAAGGGATTGTAGTTTGACTTCTCAAGTTTTGTATATTATTGGATATATTAGCATACCATTGTAGGATTTATTGTATTGCATATGTTGCCATTTAAAAAAAATTATTATATTTTTTTATATTTAATTTTTTTTTTTTTACTATTTAACGTATTCAATAGGTTGGGTTGGGCTAACGATTTAAATAGATTGGATCAGGTCGGATTGGACTAATAGATTTTATTTTAAATATGTTAAATAAGTCGGATCGGATTGGATTAATAAGTTATTCATTTAATAAATATATTAAATAGATCGAATTAAATTATCTATTTATTAAATATATTAAATTCAGATTCAAATTTTAATCTATTTAATAAAAAAATTAAATTTAAATTTAGAATTTTTTTGATCCAATTCTACTCAATCAGTTTATGACCGATCCGGACGGATTGCCACCGATCCATTCACTATACCGTAGCGGCCATCTCAACACGCTTCCAGATATGCCCCTCCTCCCGACCTCCCTTTGCCCCGTCCCCTCCTCGCCCCTCCCTCCCTTAGCTTCTCTCTCACCGCCCCACTCTTCCCCCCACCGCCCCACCCGGCATGCCACAAGCTCTATTCCCGACTGGCCAACCCTCCATCTTTCGCCTCCTGAATCCCCACCGCCCAAATCTCTCCTCATGTAAAAGTGCTCGGACGAATCATTTTTTTTCCTTTTATCGGACATAAATCGGGTTGGAGCCTGGACTAGCACCATTGTTAGGCAAAAACGGATATCTTGTGATGGGCTGTGGGGTATCCAGATGCACCATCTCTTTGGAGCTGAAGTTTTATGCTGCGTGTATCAGGGGATATCGTGTCGAGCGGGAGTCCTATTTTGCCGCATTTTCTCCGGCGCCCTGCCGAGGAAATCCAGAAGTCAAATGAAGTACGTCAGTCTCATAATTTTTTTAGGCCATCCGCCCGCATCCTCTCCGAGTTCCTTTCTTCTCCTTTCAGATTCTCTCCCTTGCAATTTTTTTCGTGAAGGCACCTATCGGTCAATTACTTTGAAACCGTATATATACAAATATACTTAAAAATATATATTCAATTGCTGTATGACTATTTTATTAAATATATATATTATCTGGCCACGTAGCATATACTTCATTTGTTTTGTTTTCATTAATTTTTGCTTTTTCCTTATTATAACAAATACAATGAATGGAAGTGTGTTCTTTTCACTTTTCTATTTCTTCTTTTTCAATTTCTAAGAAATAGTTCCATTTTTCCATTCCATTCATATGATTTTTTTTTCTATTTTAAGGTGGTGAAGTTACACCTTTGTCCTTCCTGAAATCATCCGCCGCTAAAGGCTTTGTACAACCTATCTGATTTTCTTGAGCTCCCTCGATTTCTTCTTTTTCGCTGAGATTGGCTCGAGCACTACTTTTGCTGTAGCTAGATCTGTATTCGTGACTCGTCGATTCACAAAATAACCAAAAAATTTCTTTGATGTTGATTTGAAGTCACACTTCATCAGGTTTATCTATAGCTTTTATTCTCTGGATCTCTGGCATATTCTCTTTGGCTATATAATCATGTGGTTTCTAGAAATTTAAAATCTCAATAAATTCTCCAATCCAAATGACAGATTTTTTTCCATATTTCTACCTTTCCTTGTTAGAGGGGTGATCGACGATAAGGCTTCAACTTTGTTCACTTCAACTCCAAACTATCTTGTACTAGATGACCTCCTCTGAGAACCCATTTACTACTCACTCATCCCAACAATCTAAATGAAGGCTGTCAATTTGACCAACTTTAGAAGTGAACCGAGCATTTTAGAAGTAGGTGAGCCATCATTAACCCAAGCTTGACTTATAAATACCGTGTTCTACAAACTATATATTAATTTACATGAAGATGTGCATGGATGTTGGATAACTATTTTGCTAAATGTCTCTCATCTAGTTATGTGTACTTGTAAATACTATATTTTGAAAACTGATTTATCTAAGAATATATATTGAATCACTATTAATTATGTGTCAAAAAAGTTAACATATGTATTAAAAGACCAACAAATATATGTCAGACTATATACTATGTAATGATATTTCAGAAATGATGATATTAATTTACCTAGAGGTGTACTTTAGGCTATTAGATGATTATTTTGCTAGGTTTGCATTATCTGATCATGTGATGTACATAGATAAATACTATATTATGAAAATTATGTATCTATTTATATAGAAATATATATTAGGATGGATGGTTTCACAAAAAAGAAGATTGAAAGGCAATTAAGAAAAAGGAGAACAACCTGGTGAGGGAAAAAAGAGGATGCAGGCTGGCAGTCTCTCTCCAAGTACATATTTTTTTCAAAAAAAATTTTGTTTTAAGTTATGAGATTGACGGATCTCAGTGGGAGTTTGTTCTCAATTCAATTTTTAGAATTTTTTTCTAAAATCAAAATTTCACTCTATATAATATTTCTTTGGTGCATACATAAAAAGTTTTTTGGATAAATTATGTTTCTAGTTCTTAAATTAAATTAAATTCTTTTAAATGATTTATAAACTATAAAATGTTAAAATTTGACCCTTAAATTATTTGAACCAATTTAATGTTGCCTATTTTAATGATAGTTTTCATCAAAAATTTGATGTAACAAACTTCGGTATTTATGTATGGTATCTTATGCTCATATAATTTATTTAGCACTAAAGTGATTTAAAATATTTTAAAATAATATAAGCCAGGAGATAAAACTGCGTGTGGCTGAAAAGCTTTGGAGTGCAGGTTTGTAGTCCCTCATTTATTTTTTGTTTTTGTGAAGTCTAGAACCTCGTGAGACAATAGGAATCTTTATTGACGAGTCGTCGTCGGGGGCTGCAGCAGTTCACCTAAACCTATCGTTAGACATTCGGGAATTTTTTTGATTTTTTGGCTTTGCGTGCTTTGGAATCAAGCCATAGGGCAATAAGCGTCTCCCTTTCACCGGCAAGGTAAACAAGTAGTTGTTTGGTTGGACTAAAAAATTGGAGGCCAATCATCTTCGATTATTTTTTTCTCAGGACCCTTGAATCAAGACATGGAGCCATCAAAACTGAGCTTCGATAAGAGTACCTACCCATCGGTACAAACATAATGAAAAAGGTAAGTAGTATGGCGAGTGGAACCGGCACCACCATTCCTACGGTGGATTTGTCTCCCTTCTTCCATGAAGATGAGAATGGGAGGAAGAAGGCCACAGAGATCATACACCATGCTTGCCAAACCTACGGCTTCTTCCGGATAGTGAACCATGGCATGTCCAGTGAGCTCATGGCCCGAGCCTTCAAGCTCTCCAAGGCATTCTTCGAACTCCCCGAAGAAGAGAAGCTCAAGTTCAGGCCCATAGCTGGCTCAGAAGCCCCTCTGCCTGCAGGTTATTCTCGACAGCCTGACCATTCTCCTGACAAGAACGAGTATTTACTGACGTTCTCACCTGAGCTAGGATTCAACTTGCTCCCTGCGGACCCACCTGAGTTCAGGTATTGCTTCATAGTGCAGTTATAGCGTTTATGCTCCCAGGTTGATAGCCATAAAAATTAGGAATATATGTTGAATGCATTGTTTTACGCTTTCCTCAAGATCTGTGCTGGATGAGTGCTTTACTCAGCTCACAAGTATAGGATTACTGGTCGAGGAGATCTTGAATGAGTGCATGGGCCTTCCTCCCAACTTCTTCGAAGGGTACAACAAAGATCGAAGATCGGATTTCATGACGGCTCTGCGATATTTTCCTGCGACCGACGCCGAGAACAATGGAATAAGTGAGCACCAGGATGGGAATTGCCTCACATTTGTCTTCCAGGATGATGTTGGTGGGCTTGATGGGGAGTGGATCTCAGCTGATCCTCAGGAAGGGAGCATCATTGTCAATGTTGGAGATATCATTCAGGTATGTGAAGGCCATCCAAATATATATGGTTACTGCTCCATGGGCACGATTTTGATGAGAGGAAACATTGGCCTGTCTCCAGCTGCAGTAACTTCGGGTCGAAATGCATCAGATTGATTGAAATCTCTGGTCTGGCAAACATATGCATAGTAACCAATCGCATTCTGTGGTATTAAATTTGACATAATATATCAAAAGAAAAAAAGATTTTTTTTTTTTGGTTTTCTAATCATGGGAAATTATGGAATCAAAGTTTCATATGGTACTTCGTATAATATATGTTTCGGGTCTCAAAATGGGTTGAGTGCATGTCTTCCGTGAATCGTATATTCACGATCAAACCCATCATGAATGGCACTGGAGACATAATAATTTATTAATATTTTTTTAAATAAAATATTTTATAATAAATAATAAAATAAAGATATATATCAAAAAATATTTTTAAAATATTAAAAAAATATTTTATTTTATATATAAATAAAGATAAGTAAAAAATTATTATCTTACATCATCTACAAAATGATTTTGATTGTATAAAAATCTTAATAATCTCTCACACATTGATGCTTATGCTATGTATAATAAATAAAAATTTTATTTTAATACCTAAATAGATAAAAAAATAAAATATATTTTTACCTAAATTGTTCGATGTTTTTATTTTTTCATGAAACTTACAATACATAAAATTAATCTATAAAATAAAAAAAACTAAAAAATTCTAATAATAAAATAAAAAATTAATTAGCAATAACCATAATAATTAAAATATAGAAAGATAAAAAAAATGTACCACTTATTTATGGTCTAATCTTTTTCTAGTCTGGAGGACTAAAGCTATAAATTTATATAAGTAAAGAAGCTAGATTTTGATCTTCTTTATGTTGAAAGCCAACCACTTCTTTGTGAGTGGCTAACCGGTGTCTAATACAGATAATCGGAGTTATGATCAAATGCAACAAGTATGCTGAGTTTGTAACTTTACGAATATTTGAAGATTTGCTGTAAAAAAAAATATGAAATCATTATTTAATAAGAAATATATAAATAAAAAAGATTGAAAATCAAATAAACAATGGCTATGTGTTTACGGAATTTATTGTTTTCTATAAAGAATTAATAAAATGGGTTGAAGCGATAAAGAATCAATGAATAATAGTTTTTTTAAAAAAAAATATGATTTTGATAAAAAATTAATATGCGGCCTTTTGTCAAACCAGTGGACCTAGAGCTGTCAATGAGTCGGGTCCAAATCCAAGACCCATGGGTATTATCCAACAGGTTTGGGTCTGGTACTAACATTGGACTTGTTTATCCAGACCCGAATTCGGACCGGATAAAACATGATATAAATGGATAGGATCTGAATATTTAGTATCCAGACTGAATAGACCTGGGATCCAAATTATATATATATAATATAATATAATAATATTATATATATATATATATATTAAAAATATTTTGAGCCATTAGATCAGAGATCCAATAGTCTAAAACCATTCAAGAAAAAATCCTAACCTATTTTAGAGCCCTCTCTCCATTTTATTTCCCTTTGTCTCTCGACCGCCGATGGTGCCTCTCCCTTCCCTCTTCCCCACCTCTCCCAGTCTCCCTCCCCTCCTCCTTACTGGTGGGCTGCAGTCGGACCTCGATTTCACCCACACCCCCTCCCCTCTCTCCCTCTCTCGGTCTCGGTCTCCCTCTCTCGATCTCTCTTTCTCTCAGTCCCTCCCCGCCTCTCCCTCCCCTCCTCCTCATCGACGGGCCACGGCTGGACCCCGATCTCACTCGCGCCCCCTCCTCTCTCTCCTCTCTATCTCCCTCTCTCGGTCTCTCCATCTCTCAGTCCCTCCCCACCTCTTCCTCTCCACCATGAGATCCACTCACCGGCGGGCCACGGTCAGACCCTGATCTCGCCCACGTCCCCTCCCCTTTCTCCCTCTCCACCGCTCTTGGTCTCTCACTCTCTTAGTCCCTCCCTATCTCTCCTTCTCCACCATGAGATTTGCTCACCAACGGGCTACGGCTAGACCCCGATCTCACCCGGCCCCCTCCCCTCTCTCCCTCTTTCAGTCTCCATCTCTCGCTCGTGGTCGGACCCCGATCTCCCCTCTCTCCCTCTCTCAGTTGGTAATGCTAATTCACTCGCCGCTGCCTTCTACCGCTCCCTCCCTCTGCGACATCTCCGCTGCGCATCTGGGTGTCTCTCCATCTCTGTCGCAGCACCGCTGCCTTCCATCACTGAGATCCACCATGCGATCTATCTTTTTTTTAGGTAAATATTCTTACTGACATGCTGTTGACCCCATGATTAATTTTGATGATTATCAAATTTTGAATATTTGAGTATTTAACCATATATATCATGAGTGGATATAGGTCTTTCTAGGTATTTAAATTGAAGAATCATTTCAAGAAAAGATTTACAAAAATTCATCAAGTCAAGATTTTTAAAAAAAAAGATTTTTCTTAAGCTTCCAAAGATCAGAAGAAAAAGAGCTCTTTGACCAAAATAAGGAAGATATAAAGTAGAAATCAAATAAAAATCAAATCCCCTTGATTGGTGAAAAAATTCCTCAAAATAGACTTGGAGCAATTTTTGAGATATTTCAAAATTTTTTCGAGAGCTCTCGAGTAGACTAGCATGCCCAAATACAGTTCTGGCATGATTTCGAGAGGTCTCGAGTTGAACTCAAGATGTCTCGATCTTAGGAGATAGAAACTTAATTTCTGTACTCTGAAAGCGAGAGGTCTCGTGGTTTCGATGAGATATCTCGATTCAAAATCGAAAGGTCTCAAAATCTGACGAAAGATCTCGTGAAAAATTGAGAGATCTCGTTTTGCACGGACAGCCTTCAACGGATTATTTTGCAACTGCTAGTTTTTACTTCCAATGGCTATTTTAGTACTTCCAACAACTAGAAATCTCTTTCCAACCATCTCCAAAGATATTTAAAGGTGGAGAATCAATTAAAAAATAAGATTAAAAATTTTTAGAGAGAGAAATCATTTTTCAAACCTAAGAGATTCTATTGCACGTCAATAAAAGAGAAAAAGAGAGGAATTTTGTAGCGATTTCAAAGGACATTCAAGAGCTATCTTCTACAACTTCTCAAGAATCCTCTCAAGCCTCAAAGAAGAGCTTCCAAGCTTTAAAAGAGTCGATTATTCAACCTCTTCTTTGTGCTTAAAGAGTTCCAACTCTATATTTTATTTTTATGCTGAAATTCTTATATTGTATTTTTATTTCTTTACAAGTTTCTTTGGAAAAAAGAAACTTGGAGATTAGGCCCATCCAAGCCTAGAATTGAACATTGTAGATTTTGGTTGGTGAGTCCGAAAAATCAACTGGATTGTTAGTGAATTTGAAAAACTAACGATGTTAGATTTTGATTGGTACTCCTGTAAAAACCAACTAGGTTTATTTGTAAGCCTGGAAAACAAACACACTGTAATCAAGAGTAGATTATAGTAAAAATTCTAAAAAAAATTTGGAGAGTAGACGTAGGTGCGGATTGCACTGAACCACTATAAATCTTTATGTATTTGTATTGTGCTCTTTTCTTCTTTTCCTTTGCATACTTTGCATGCTTATAATTCTTTGCATACTTTGCATGCTTATAATTCTTGCTTTACTTTCATAGTTTGATTTTGTTATCTTAATTCTGCTGCTTATATTGCATATATTTCATCACACTATTTTGGTTAAAATCAAAGCACATATTTATTTAGAAAGTAAATTTGATTAAAATTTTATAAGAATCTAATTCACCCTCCTTCTTGGGTGCTACCTTTGGGCAATAATTGGTATCAAAGTAGGTACTTTGTTATTGATTATTGACCTAACCGTCTAGAGCTAAAGATTTTGGCAACCCAAAATATTTTTTTTTAATAAAGGCCGTTCCATAGATAGATCCTCATTTTTTAATGGCTCAAATTTTATCCATTGGAAAGCTAGGATGAAAATATTTATACAAGCATATGACTATAATTTATGAAAGATTATTGTCAATGGCCCTCACACAAAATACATCATTTGTTGATGAAGAATCAATGCATCTAAATGCTAAGGCTTTAAATATGCTTTATTGTTCATTAGATATAAATATGTTTAATTTATTTTTTTCTTGCATTTCAGCAAACAAGTTTGGGAGAAATTAAAAAGAACTTATGAGGAAGTAAATCAAAAGGAGGATTCAAGCTTCAAAAAAAAAAAAAGCTCACCCCAACATACACCTCATGGCTTATGAGGATGAAAAGAAGAAGAGAAAACAAAATAAAAAGAAAGTATTAATTAAGAAAGAGCAAAGCGAAGAAATGAGAAATGAAAAAGAGGAAGAAAGTACAATAAATCTTTGCCTCATGACCAATGAAGATGAGGTAAATTCTAAAAAAAAATTTTAATTTACTTTTGATGAGTTATTTGAAGCATTTAATGATTTAATGGATGAATATAAAAAATTAAGACTAAAAAATAAAAAACTTAAAAGTCTAATCTTTTATTGGTTGAAGAGAAAAATAAAATTTTGAGTGAAAAAGATCTTTTGAAAGATATAAAATATTTAGCCAAAGAAAAGAAAGAATTTTTAGAACTAATTGAAACTCTAAGTAAGGAAAAGAAGAATATAGTTAAATCTAAAAAATTCTTTGTTGAAGAAAAAGAAAAGCTCTTGAAATCTAAAAGATCTTTTTAGGAAGAAAATGCAAAATTAAGAAAAAAGATTGAAAATTTAAAATCAATGCTTGAAAATTTTACTATTGGATCTCAAAAGCTTCAAGTAATTTTGAATAATCAAATGGTTGTTTTCAACAAAGCTGGAATTGGGTATAATCCTTTAAGAAAATAGAAATTTATCAAAAACATGTCTAGTAAAGCTTCATTTGAAAATAATTCATTTACATATCTTAAATGTAACAAAGTAGACCATAAAATTTTTGAATATAATATTAAGAAAATTGATCATACTTTAGTTAAATAAATTTGAGTTCCAAAAGGAACCATGTGCTCCAACCTCAATGGACCCAAGATGACTTAGGTATCAAAATTTAGAAACTGATTTTTGCAAGTACACCAAGGATCTAATGGAATGAAAAAAAAAATTCTATGGATGGATACCTTAGGAATAAAATTGGATGGATGATGATGTTTGATAAAATCTAAACTTTTCTTACATTATGCCATCATTATTTGCTAAATATATTTTGATTATTAATTAACATAATTATTGATCATATTAGATTGATTTTGATGATTTTATCTTTGCTTAAAATAATCATACTTCTTGAATAGAAAGCTTGATTTATTGAATATATTGACTTTAATGATTTACTAATATGTATGCATATGATAACTCTTTTCATTCTTTGATAAGTATGATTAATTTTGATTCTAGCAATAATTTAAATATTTTAATTTTTAAATCAATATACTCTCTTCTATATATCATGCTATGGATGAAATGATTTTATCTTAAAATTTAGCATGATATCTTAGGCCTTCCCATATTAATTTTATAATTGATGAATTTAATTTTAAAAAAAATTACTTAATTGGGTGTGAATATTTTAATTGCAAAACCTATAAGAAAAATTAATATTTTTTGGCATTTCCTATAAGAAGCTAAATTATCAAAATTCTTCTAAAAATTTGAAACTTTCTAGTTGAACTAAATATTAAAGCCTTCATATAGTTTTCTCTTATTTGATCTTATTTAAATTGATTACTGAAACCCCCCAATTGATTATTTTTTATGATCCTCTAAATTTTCTTGAATATCTCTCTTGATCATCGATTTGATTGATTCTTTGATCTTAAAAGAAAATTTATCGATGAACATTCTTATTTTGTTCCAATTGATTGATTTTGAAAATTGAATTTAAAAAATGATCTTCTTGAATCTTTTGAAGTTGATATGTAATAAAATGTTTCAAGAAAATTATCATTTATCTTCAAAGCTAAACTTTTAAAGAGGACTTTAATTTTAAGTGATTGATATCAAATATTTTATTATTTTTTATATATTTGATTGACCTATCTTTTGGCAAAAAGGAAAGAATGTCTTTGTTTTAAATCTGATTTTGCACAGCTATATTCTTGATTTGATATCATTTGAGATAAATTCAAAAATACATATCTTTTCTTAATCTAATTATATGATATTTCTTAAGAAAAGAAAGAGATGATATTTTTGAAAAATAACTAAATTTTTTTTTATGATTTATCTTAACTGATTTGCTGATATCAATTCAAATTGATTTATCTAAATCAATTTATCTATCAATTCAAAACTAAATTCATTGATATCAAGCTGAACTTACAAATTAATCTTTAAATGGTATTAAACTGATAAGTAAATCATGATTTGATCTAAATTTTAGTTTAATTGGTATCAAGAAGTTTCTTTCTAAGAAAATTTTCACTCTGGATATTATTGGTATCATTTTTGTCTTATATTTTATTATATTACTTTTGAGCAAAAGAATTAAATATGATATTTTAAATTTATTTTAGATTGATGTACTCTTGATGTGATACCATTTAAGATAAATTTAAAGAATTTTATATATTTTCTAAACTTAAATGAGTGATATTTCTTATAATAAGGAAGATCTAAATTTAAATAGAAAATCTTTTTGACAGATGTTCGTATCAGAGTTTTTTTGATACTCTCAATATTTGTTCGTATTTGAATTTAACCAGAAATAAATTTAAAAAAATTGGTGTCTTCTTGAGTAAATGCTATATTTGATTGATATTTGGAATCATTAATGCTTAGTTCACTCAATTGATGCTTATCCTCTTAAATTTTATTTAATTTTAAAATAATTTTATTTGCTAAAGTAAGAAAAAAATTATTAAAGAAGAAATAATCATTTAATTAAAAATGGCTTTGAAATTAAAAATATATTTTAATTTTTTTAAAAAAATCTAAATTTAGTGGATAAATTCGTGTTAAATTTGCTTGATTTAAAATAAAGAGAAGAAAAAAATTGAAAAGTAAATTAATCTTGCTATAAGTATAAAAAATAGGAAGAGAGATATTTTCTAACTTGATTTGATTGAAAATTTTGACTAATTTATATTGAAATAAATAAATTTTGATCTTAAATTCTCAATCTAGCTATTACTTTATGATCTTCATAAATGAAGCTTTTATGTTATTATCCAATTTAATTTATATAATTTGATTGCTCTATCTTATTTTTAGATAATTAGTTAAAGTTAAATTAAAATTGAAAACATATTCTTACTTCAAGAAATAAATTTCTAAACTTAATCTTGAAACTCATTTGAAAATTTAAATTTGATACTAAATTTCTGATATGCATTACAAAATTTTTATGAATTATTTATATTAAAGTAATTTCTACTTAAAGCAGTGAATTTAAAAATATAACTATCTTTTACTTTGATTCTATTTATTTTACTTTGCTCTATATATTCTCGATACATATCTTTTTCAAACTTAATTGACTAAAATTTTTTAAGAAAAAAAGATTGAATATTAAAATATATACTATACTTGATTTCGTGATTAAATTCTTTAAAAAGCTCTATTCTCCTTAAAGCTTAAAAATGCATATCTGAAAATCAGATTAAAAAAGATCATATTCATTTACAAAAAAGGGAGTATTTTATTTTAAAAGGAAAGATGATTTTTTCAATTTGACTTCATAATTTTGATATATCTTTCAATTTAAAGCTTTGATATTGATTTTGATGATTTTACTTATTTTTTTTCATGAGTTTTTTGATGTTATCAAAAAGAAAGAGAAGATTTGTTGAGTATATGCTATGTGAGCATATGCTATTTTAATGTGCTAAGTCTGTATATTTCATGATATTGCTTGAAACATTCAAATTTAAGTTAAAAGAGTTTTGCTATCAGCTTTCATGAAATGTGTATTTATAATTTTGTATATCATGATTTATACTAGTCAATTTATTAAAATATATTAAATTTTATTTTTATGCATATACTCAAAATTTTTGCTATCATCAAGAAGGGAAAGATTGTTGACCCTATGATTGATTTTGATGATTGCCAAACTTTAAGTGTTTGAGTATTTAACCATGTGTTTCATGAGTGGATGTAGGTTTTTTCAGATATTTAAATTAAAAAATTATTTCAAGAAAAGATCTACCAAAATTTATTAAGTCAAATATTGGATGAAAAGTTAATGTGATCTCGAGATCGGCTATAGCACCCGATCCGGTTACCTTCTCTTCTACCGAAAAAAAATATTGGTACAAGCGTGCATATCTTTGTAGAGATTTTTTTTAAAAAAATTATTTTTTGAGAGAAGGATATCCACTTAGAGAAAATTCATTCCAAACATTATATATGTTCATACATTTCATCATAATAACACCATATTTATCGTGCATGTGTGATGATACATTTGCAAGGATAAAAAAATTATTATAAACCACAAAAAAAATATTTAATTGTTTCTTCTTCTTCTTTACATTTGAAAAAAGATGCTTCTTCTTCTCAGGTCTTTACCATTTTTTTATTGATTTAATTGGAAAATGTCACGAAACTTTTTTTTAAAAAAAAAGAAATAGAAGTAAGAAGAACAACTTCTGAATTAGACAACTAGGTCCCAACCCTTGACTTGAAATCAGTTAATTAGACGGAACGCTAATGACATATAAGAGGAGGGGGGGGGGAGGATTAAACCAATGCACGAGGGAGCCATAAGTAGTTTTAATTTCTTGAAGGTCCTGAGCAACGACAAGTTCCAGAGCGCCATGCATAGGGCAGGCACTCCCTTGCTTTCTTCTTCAACGTCGACAGTGAGAAGTGGATCGAGCCATTGCCGGAGTTTACGAGCGAGATCGGCGAGGCTCCCAGTTGCAGGGGTTCAGGTACAAGGAGTATCTCCAGCTGCGGCTGAGGAACAAGACCCACCCTCGTTCCCGGCCTGAAGATGTCATTCACATCTCTCTCCATGCCATCTCTCCTTGCAAGTAGCATGGAAGAAGGATGGACGTATGTAGGCATGCACTCTTGTAATAACATCTGGGAAAGTGGATCCTAGCTAGCTATATGTGAAATCTTTGCGCGTGGATTTATTGTCTCCTATGTCGTTTTTCAGCTTGTGCAATTGGATCCTAGACATGTATTATGACCTATGAGGGGTATTTATATGTCATAGTTATCAACAAAATTTGCCGTCTTGATACTGGACTTCATACTGATATTATCTTACTACAGTATCGATACATCTGGTATGACATCTAATTCGGCATACCAAATATTGGTACACTTTGGCATATTATTATGGTACCAATATATATCATGCATGAAATCTTGATTATCAATTTCCAAATAATCCTATGTGACTAGTGAGCTAGACCTAGTAAGTTATGAAGTTTATAGAGGGTCCGCTGGACTCGTTATCACATTAACTTCTTGACTTTGATGGCCAAATATTGTGGAATTGGGGCATCTTTTCATGGAATCAACATGGCTCAAATTGCCTATGGGGCCTTGTACTAGAGATCTGTCCTAAACATTTTGGAATGTGGTTTGATTAGGTGCTTATCTTTTCTTCTTTGTTGAGGAAAGGATTGATAGGTACTTGTTTTTAGATGTTGGACGGGTGAATTTGATCATTGGTTTCTTGAATTTATGCAACATTGTATGGACAGATTTGTAAAAGCTTTCAATTTTTTTGTCATGGTGACAGCCCTATCTAACTATTATTTGTCATTAGTGCTGTAATGAAGATAATGATAACGGACACCAGTGATCACCTATTGAAGTATAATCAGATAACAATACAATGTGTCGAATCCAAGTAAACAAATCAAAATGTTCTTGCCAAGAGGCTTCAATTCTGCCCAAAGATCGATGAGAACATTTGAGATTAGAGAAAAGTAACGACTCTACGCTGTGCGGCAACCTAGGCCGTTTTGTAAATTCTCTAATTATATAAAACGTAGAACTGGAACGCAAGTCCATTGTCGTCTAGTCCGGTTAGGATACCTGGCTTTCACCCAGGCGACCCGGGTTCAAATCCCGGCAATGGAACGATATTTTTCTCTTTTTTTTCAGTGTTTTTTGAAAAATTTTGAACATCACGAATTATGTTAGCATCGAGGTGATGATACTTTTTGGATATCTAACCTTTTTTTTTTTTTGGATCTTATATTAATAGGTAGGTTCTAAGATGACAATCTCAATCGGTTATTTAGAACTATTTATCTTGTCTTGTCTAATTCAAGAGTTAATCATCATGTTACATAAGTTCTAGAAAATATTAAAGCAATATATATTTTTATTTTATTTAGAACTATTTATTACTTATTTCTTAAAACAAGTGCACCTCTATCGTCCTACTAATATTAAAATCTTGAATCCGCCTTGTGGTGACAAAAAGAGGTGCAGTTCACCGACAGATTAGCAAGAGTGAGATCATGGAAAATCTCATGTGAATTTTTTTTTTTTTTTTTTTTTAAAAAAAAAACTTCATGAATCCATAATTGGATAACCAACAACAAATTCAATTGTACTGATATTATTGGGGCTTCATTTATGCAAAGATCAACCAATCTACACGTAGTGAGGAGAATTATTTCAGTTGATATCAAAAAAATATTTCAGCTCAATCTCATTTCGTATATCTAAGAAATGGCTAGGTAAGAACACCAAAAACTTGCATTTAAAATAAAAATAAGGATAAAAATTATATATATATAAAAAAAAAAAATCAATGTATCACATTGTATCGAAGACCATTGAAGTTACAGTCACTATTGCTCGACAGCAGCAATGGCATTTGGTTGCTATTCCATTTCACAGATGGTTCAACACCCATGAAAACTCTAGGGAAAAACAAATAAATTCTTGGGTGCTCATGGTTCACTTGAAAGAAAAATAACTGGAAACATAGAAGATTAATAAGAAAGGCTTGGCCTGGAAAGCAGGGTAGCCCCTCTTTCAGCCTGATCTCTTCAGGAGGAAAACCAAACTGCGCTATAACTTAATGATACATGCTCCCTTGCTACGCTTTTCAACAAACCTCAGTTTTGAGGGGAGAGTCTCATTTCCACCTTACTATTGCTGATCCCCATGTAAGTCCAGCTCCAAAACCAGCAGCAGCAATTGTATTGCCAGCCTGCACCTTTCCACTTCGAACAGCCTCATCTAATGCCAGAGGGATGGATGCAGCGCTCGTGTTCCCATAGTTAGCCAAATTCGAGATAACCTTGTCCGAGGAAATCTGCAACCGGGTGGCCACAGCATCCATGATGCGTTGGTTTGCCTGCCAAGTTGATCGTTCTTGCCACTTTGGTTCTGAATGAATTAATCATCAAATAATGTGAATTTGGCATTAGCAGGAGCTTGATACCTGATGAAGCAGCAGCCAGTCGATGCTGGAACTTGTAAGGCCAGCTTCTTCCAGTGCAGCTTCAATAGATTGTGGCACACAACGCACTGCGAAGCGGAAAACCTCCTTGCCATTCATTTGGATACAAGAAAATGATGATCTCTTTGGAGGAAAAAGAGGTGCACCATTATTGTTTGAGATGAGCTCAGTTTCCTCATTTTTGGCTATGGCATTGAGGTGCCTGCAATGAAGCCACAAGGGTAACAAGTGACTTGAAAGTGTGGGCAAGGAATCTAGATCAGATATGAACTTTCTGCATGAAAAATTGAAGAAGAGAAGATCTATACTTTTGGCCATGACCATCGCTGTGCAAGTCAAAGCCAAGCAAGCCATCTTCATCACCACTGCAGGCCTGCAAAAATTTGAAAAAGTAGAAGTAAACAAACCTTTCAAAGAGATGCTCTTTACATGTTATAGCTAAATACAAAATTAACACTTAAAATAATGTCAGCAATATGATCACGCAGACTCTGCATGCACCAAAGTGGTAAACATATCAAAAAGCATCAACATTTTGCTTATAATTACAACATTTTGAAAAACAAATGTTATTATTAGGATGCAGAGTAATAGCAAGGTTACCATGTATGACTTTTATAAAATCACCAATTCAGTATCAGATCTCTCAGTTATATGCTAACATCCATCCAAATAGCTTTTCAATTCATTGCAACTGAATCCCTATGTTACCTGCACCCTATGATTTAGCATGAAGTACCCATACTGGACACTTAATCATGGAAATTGTTCTGGCACTTGGATATGGCTTTGAAAGCTTGAGAGGCAGCAGAAAATCAGTTACCTGGACCAGCACAGCACCAGCAGCATCACCAAAAAGTATGCATGTGCCTCTATCTGTCCAGTCGACATATCGTGAGAGAGCATCTGCACCAATCGCTAGGACATTCTGAAACCCCCCACCTGTAGTTGATGCAGCATACTTAATCTTACAGACTATGCAGCTACCAAGGAATTGGGTAATCTTGTATAAATAATTAGATTACCTTTAATAAAACGAGTTGCTGTGATCAGGCCCACAACAAACCCACTGCAAGCTGCTGTAGCATCAAAGGCCCAAGCATTTTTGCACCCTAAGTCTCTCTGCACCTGAATCGATGTTTACCAAGAACTTTGTTTAAATAATAATTTTGTGAATACAAAAGGCGAATCCAATAGAAAGATCCATAATTAAACAGAATAATGGTACAGGTAGACAAGAAAAGCAATCATTTTATACAGTAAACAGTTCAATGTAAGAGATCAAAATAGACAGAAAAATCATCTATTAGTATCTCTATCACCAATAAACTCAACAAATGAACCAAATGCATGCAAATAAGTGAAAAACTTCACAACACTATGATATAGTCAAAAGCCTTGTACTTTCAGCTTCTGCAACTTCCAAGTCCTTTCAGATAAGAAAAATCACTTCAACATTAACAGCATTTTCATATTTCTGTTTTTTTTTTTTTTTTTTTTGGGGGGGGGGTGGTGGTGGTGGTGTTCAAGGAGTCAATCAGAATTCAGACTTTGTCATCCTCCCCTTAATAACAGGAGGCTGCAGCCAGTGATAATAAGTATTTCAGAAAACAATGTTAATTGCTCATGCATGAAACTTACAGAAGGAAAAGTTAAAGTCAAACAGCAACATATCATTTGAAAGGTAGTAAAATTCAAAGCGGCAGGGTGCAGACAGTCTGTTGCCTTTGGACTTGAAAGCTGGCTCACTAAAACACACCATTTAAATCATTTAACTTAAGCAGGAAAAAAAATAAATGAACTAAGATTGGATACTAGCAGTCACTTCATCTAATATAAGATAATGCAAGCTTAAGAATATCATTTAACAACATTGTCTTAGATAGCATACCTGAGCACCACAACCAAAAAGGTCATTTGGAGTAGATGTGCACATAATGACAAGGTCAACATCATCAGGCTCAACATGAGCCATTTCAAGAGCCCCCCTTGCTGCTTCTACAGCCAACCCACTGACTGTTTCATTCCCTGTCAAATTAAGATAATTATATACAACAAGTCCAGATATAGTTTTCAACAGCATCAGATATTTCTAAGAGGACTTAATTTTTTTCTGGCACCATTGGATAAACCACAGAACAAATATAACATGCATCATGCCATAGTACTATTTCACGGAACTTTGATTGTCTTTTAAAGACAACTCCTTGAATTACAGATGCATTTGGAGGTTTTAAACTTAAAACCATTATTTTGTCTTTTTTATGAATTCATATTTTTTGAATTTAAAGGTTGAGATTGTTTTAGGAAAAAATGGAGCATATGAAAGAAAAATGTGAATTTGAAAAATTATGCTCAATGAGTCAATGTAGAATTTATTAAATTTGTTATTTTAGAACCTTTCGAGATCTTATAACACAACTAAAAACCCAACATTATGAAATTTTCTAGTACATCCAAATGTATCCTAAGCAGCTGTTTCAATGCAAGATTAGATATTTCCATGGCAGATATATACTTATCAAAATAAATGCTTGGCAATGTTGTTGTGTACATCATATGGTCTTCCCACTTGTACTAGTTTGTGGCTGCATAAAGATCCTAGTGCGCTCCACTGGCCTCTTAAAATGCCTTATTTTGGGACAGAGATGCCTAAATGTATTTAGAGATATTGGAAATGTTTGGCTCGGATCCCCTACCACCAAGTTGCATTTTCTTTGAAGCCTTTTAGTGGGACATATCATGTAAGGTGGTTCATGAATTCTTCATAAGAAAATAGTTTACATGCTGATGAAGTTAAGATATGTCTGACAAAGTTTTCATCCAAACAAGGCACCATATGTGCATGCTAGATCACCATATTGAGGATGGAAGAAAAGGAATCACATATTAACAATATAATACCTGTAAGGACACGTCGGTTGCGAATCCCTGTGCGAACAGAAATCCATTCATCTGAAGTTTCAACAATTTGTGCAAGGTCATCATTAGAAATCAGAAGCTTTGGTACAGCTGATCCACATCCAACAAGCTTTGAACCCATTCCAACAACTCTGTAAATTTTCTTGTTCAATTTAGAAAATGGTATCATACTCCAAAGTGCTTATTAGATGACCTCTCAAATTCCTTTTCAACTTCATAAACATCTTTAAGACACTTAAAAATAAAAATCAAATTACGAACATAATTAACATAAGTGCAGCAAAGTAATATGTGTATGTTATAGCCCACAGCATAAACATGCAATATGTACATGTCAAATGACTGAGGACACTCTTCTATAGAAGCCATATCTTCTGAACAAAGGATCAAACTCCACCAGGAAAAAAATGGGACCAAAAAGAAGATTAGATAAATCATTGCTAATTCATCTAGAGGAGGTCCACTAACGTACATATCTTAGGACCAAACTCTTTTATTTCTTTTTTTTAATGTTATTGGAGGTGGTGATTGCTGTAACATTAACCATGACCATGTAAAAGCTTTATGAGTCTATCTTCAATTGTCATCCATATTAAAGGATACATCCTTTTCCATCACTTGCTTTTGAATCCTCTGGAAATTTCTACTAATGCTATTCTAGGTTTTTCCATCCCCTTTCTTGACCCTTCCACAAATTTTAACCGGTCTTCTAACAGGGACCTCCTAGCCCTTCCTTAACCGGTCTTCTTTAACCGCACAAACACAAATTGTGAAAGGATTGACAGACACTCTGGAAGTTTATTACAAAAATCTACTCCAACATTCTGCAAAGCTTTCACTAAAACCATCATGATGATAATCCCGGCAGTTTTCTCGTTACACTAAGGCAGACCTAATTCAACATTCTTATATTCATCAAGCTCATCTAAATTCTTATATGCTTGAAAAATCTTTACTCCCTACCTATCTTTTCACATGGGCCCAATTGCAATCTAACAAGATTTTCCCTTGAACCTCAAGGGTGTGTGGTAGCCGCATGCAAATCCATCAGTATCTCTGTATCATGCTCTAATTCTGCTGGAAATGAGTGCATGTTTCTTAGTAGTACTTTTAAGAAGTGGCTTTCTTATAAGGTTTGTTAAAATAATTGTAGTGGAATGGCAAACAAAGTCCGATCATTGGAAACCTTCAATATCTAACTTAAAAATCTAGAGGCCAATAAACTGAAATAAAAAAATATCATCTTTTATAAAGCAAGAACTTGAAACATAATGAGCAATAAGCAACAGATATAATAGAATTATAAATAAATTTTGTATGGGAGTATGCTATAAAGCAGAATTCTTTGCCACATTGCAGCTGTCAGTGATTTTATTTTATTTTTTTTTAAGAAAAAGCTTTACATACATTTTATCCAACACCAGTCACGTCAAGCAAATAGACAGTCATGTAACTTGCATCTCTCAGAAGACTGCTTACAGCAGTGACCATAGTAAACAAAACTGGCAGAAAAAAAGGTATCTCATGTCAACTATTGGAGTTCTTTTCTCTCAAAAGAGGATTTGAGATATTGATAAAATATATGGAACCTAACAGAGAGAATTGAAACAACAGCTTTCAAGCCAATGCATTGCCTGCAGATAGGACATTGCTCTAGCATGACTTTCGAGAGGCCCACCGGAAAGACAATGGGCCACTTTGATTACGAAAACAGGGCATCCTTCTAAAAATCAAAATAAACAATTTGATCAAAATTTGCAAGTAAGCGTGCAAATAGTCCTTGCCATTAGCATGTTTAGAACTTTGTCTGAGACACCCTTCAGAGTAGATGGAGAAAAATAATTGTAAGACGTCAACATGAAGAAAGGCCACAGCCTTAAAACAGTCAAATCTTTCATGCATTTTCCTAATAATAATCTCTAACAAAACATGCATGTGCCTCCTAAACCTGGCTTTCAGAGAGAGCAGCAATCTTAGATGAGTTATTTTACAGAAAGCTATATATAAAGGTTGAAACTGATGATTACTGAGTTTATTAATCACTGGTTGGCCATTACCAAAAAATTTACTGGTCGACCAAAAAAAATCTCTCTATATCCAGACACAAAACTAAGAGAACGGTGGGATCTAAACTTGATTTAATTGTCTAAATTACCTGTTAAGAAAAGCAAAAAATTTTAAAATGAAAGAAATAAACTAGTTTACTTCATTAATATCTGCTCTTTTTTTTTTTTAAATTTCTTTTCTTTCATATCCTCGCTATTGAATTACCATTTCTTGCAAAATGTTATAATAAATGTGAAATCCTGTGTAGATTGAACATAAGCACCAACTCTGCATTTTGTCTGCTTGAAAATCTCTTATAAAGCTTATAAGGTCTTCAGGTGCCATTTTTCCATCCAGCAGAAAACCAAAGCACTCATCATTGTTCAGTTTTAGACTTTTAGGCATGTAAAAGACCAAGAGCTTTCTTAAGCCACAGAATAAGAAGTCTTTTCTTGACTTCACTGTTCCTTTTAGGAAACTGTTCTGAACAAAGGTCCCATAAATTGTGGCTGGTCCTCAAGGTTGGATACATCAAAGAAGCATTAAACAAGGACTACTGACTTTTCAAGTGACATGATGCACCTGCTGAACTAGATGGCAGACCACCCTAATACCATCATTTCATTAGTTAGGCCTCGGCCACTTACATTTTTTTTTTTAAAAAAAAAAAGCTTTTTGTTGAGTTTTTGAGCTCAATAGAACAGCAAGTATGTAAATGCTTGGATCTCAATTTTACAGGATTTGGAGTGATGACTTGTAGAGAAATCGATCCTAGTACCACCAAGACCCGATCTTTAAGCACCCAAAAGAACAAGTTTTGCAAATCTCGAAATGAAACCAACCATCAAGTCACGATGAAGTAACAATTAGCAACGAAAACAAGATCTCCAACGCTCAAATTCATCAAAAACATTTTCGGCTGAAGGGACAAAAAGGGAAAGAAAAAGCATACCTTGGAAGACGAGGATTGGAAGAGGCGGCGACGGCGGCTCCCAGGACGGGGTCCTCCACGCCGCCGTCCACGGCGGCAGCGCAGCACCAGAGCGGCGCCCTCCTCGCATTCCCCGCCGCCACGAAGGGCCTAGGCCGGAAGAGGCCCAAAGGCGCCAAATTTCTCACCCGGAAGCACGGAGCGGGTAGAGAAACCAGCCCAAGAGCATTAGCCATCGCAATCGGCGACGGGAGGACGGGAGAAAGAGAACGAAGACGGAAGGGATCGCCTCGAGATCTCAGAAGAGGAGAGGAGGAAGAGGAAGGAAATTGTGGAGAGAACCGGAGCGCATGGCGCGAGGTTTATACGTGGTGGAGAGGTCTCTGGTTCTGGGTCTCTTTCTGGCGGGCACTGCCCTCAGCTTTGGAAGCTCCGCCCCGGGTCAATACGGAAGAGCAAGAGGAAGGAGTTCCCGAAGCTAGTTCGTAACTACTCTCTCTTACGTATTTTTCTTTTTGGGTGAAGTCTTGTGGGGTTTGGGAACCGGACAGTGAACGCGAGTACGGGCCAGAGAGGGTAAGAAGAGCCGATGGGAGCCATGTGGGGGTGAAAATTAGATCCAATAATAATTATTAAAATTTATTTTTAAATTTAAATTTATTTAAATATAAATAAAAATTTAAATATTCAACTAATAACTACAGTAATATCTATTAAAAAAATTAGATATAAATATAGATAGATAATTATTTAATTCTTATCCAAATATTTAATTTTATTAATAATTTCACATAATTTTATATGACGCACATCAATTTTTTAAAAAAATAAATTATTATATTAATTTTATTTATCATTTATTTAATAATATTTTTTATTTTATGATCATTAAGTTTAATCATTTGATTTATATCTATATTTACATCTATTTTTTAATATCTAATTTATATCCATATTTTTTTAAAATAAATATAAATATAAATTTTTATATCCAACTAATATTTATATTTATATTTATTAAATAAAATATATATAAATATAAATATATTAATATTTGAACGATGCATTTTTGGCTCTACAGCTCAGGAGAGAGAAAGTTCATCAAATAAATTTTTGAGCTAACAGTAATCCAGAGATTGTGTAATTTGGAAGTACTGTTGATCTACGATTTGGACCGCTCCGTTCCGTGATGTTGTTAAAAGAGTGCATTGATAGGGGCGGTTGATTGGTACTCCGTGTCCCCCAATTTTCTTATCTTTTGATGATGTAGGGTGTTTGGACTGGATAATTTAACTTTAATCCCATCGAGTAGAAGGTGGATTTCAAATCCAGATAATTGATATCCAACACTCATATGTTTTTGTTGACAAAGCAATTTAGCTTTCCCATCAGATTGAATATTTTGACAAGCCGAGAGAATCCGCAGGTTGTCATAACGTTTTTAGCTGATAAAAGATAGCCAACATTCATTATAATTATACATAATTTTTTGAAAAATTTTTTGTACATCGAATGTGATGCAATATCCCTTTCCATTGGTTCATATAGTTATCACTTTCCGACGTATATTTAATATCCATAGTATTTAAAATTTTAAATGATAAAAATATTTTTTTCTAAAATTATGACATTCATTCACAAAAATTATGATTTTTTTCGTAAAAATTATGACATTTCTATAAAAATATAATATTTTATTTAAAATATCATAATTTTTATGAAAAAATATCATAATTTTTATATAGAGATATCATAATGCTCTTTCTGCATATATTCATTATCTTTTTCTCTTCATATCATATGATATATATTTTTTAAAAAATAATAATATATTTTTATATAAATTATGATATTTTTGAATAAAATGTGCAAGATGCCATAATTTTTATAAACAGATATCATAATTTTTATAAATAAATATTATAATTTTTAAAAATAAATATTTTTATTATTTAAAATTTTAAATATTATAGATATTAAATATATGTTGAAAAATAGTGACTACATAAATCAATAAAAAAAGATAGTACAAATTTATTGCATTCGAGCACAAAATTTTTTTTTATTTTTTTTAACTAAATAACATCGAAAGGCCAAAGTTCTCGAGAGAAATTCGAAGCTCGAGAGTTATTAGCGTCGATCAACACTTTTTAGTTTTTATTCTACTAATTTTAAGGGTTTTTTTTTTGTAACAACCATGGGATTTGACGATTGATAAGGAGTTTTAGGTGAGGATCGATAACGGTGACAGGCTTCTCTAATTTTATAAAAAGAAAAAACGGCAACCGCTTGCGCACATTTTGAGTCAGCAAAATTGCGATACACTCCAGCTAGGCAGGTGGCCGCAGGTTGGCTATAATTTTTATTGTTGACCTTAAATACGATCATTCGAACTATCTTGTCCTCTCGTGATTGCGAACGGATGTGGTCCAATTCAAAAAGGTCCGGATTTCATTTCGCTACGATTTCATCAGGATAATTTGCCTTTTCTCATCATGCGCAAGCAAATGGATTTGTTCTCGCCTTTTATTACATTACCAACCACCATCATATGATGTCATGTTAGATTCTCAAATACAGTTTCATCGAGTAATGTTTGCATTGTCGAGCCAACTATTGCATTCCTTTTGCATTTTCTTCGGTTACATATCTTCTTTTTTAATGCATATATATATATATATATATATATATATATATATATATATATATATATATATATATATATATATATATATATATATAAAAGTTAATAGTTCCTTTTTCATTTCTCATTAAAACATGGTTAAAAAAAACTAATGATTATAATTTTATCTTAAGCTCATACAAATTAATGAATTGCATCCTCACATCAAGTTTCAGTGAATGCATTGCTCGTCTCTCAATATAGAAAACAAAAGTTTCTTTTAAGAAAGATATATTAAAAATTAATGTACCTATCATATATATATATATATATATATATATATATATATATATATATATATATATATATATATATATATAATATATATATATATATATATATATATATATAGCAAAATTTACATAAAGCACATCATCTAATCATTTTGGATCACATAGCGGAAGTAATAATAGAAGATCATTAATGCCGTCCAACTTTTTTTTTTTATTAAATTTTTGATGATGAAAATATCTTTTTCCTCCATTGAATAACAAAAGAATAATATTATAACTTTTGGATGTCATATAATACAACAAGAAGTCATACAACAAGAAATCATAATAAACAACAAAGATACAGAAAGTCATATATATTATTCAAGATTAACAAAAAGTCATATAAGGCATTAGAAAATAATAAATAATATTCATAATATCATATATATTCACAGGAAATTATATACATTCTTTAGGATGTCATATATATTTACAAGAAGTCATGTAAGGCATTAAAAAATCATATATAATGTTCAGAATGTCGTATATATTCACAGAAAATCATATATAATGTTCAAGATATTATATATATATATATATATATATATATATATATATATATATATATATATATATATATATATATATATATATATTGATAAAAAATTATATATATTATTCAAGATATTATATATATTTATAGAAAGTCATACAAGATATCAAGAAGCCATATATCTTATTCAGAATATCATATATATGATTTAAGATGTTATACATATTCATAAGAAGTCATATATATTATTTAATTAGAATATTATATATATTATTCATGAGTCATATAAGGCATCAAGAAGACATATATATTATTCAGAATATCATATATATAGTTTAGGATGTCATACATATTAATAAGAAGTCATATATATTATTTAATTTAGATATTATATATATTTATAAAAAGTCATATAAGGCATCAAGAAGTCTTATATATTATTCAGGATATCATGTATATTCACAGAAAGTCATATATATTATTCGAGATATCATATATATTCATAAAAAATCATATATTATTTTAGAAAGTCATATATATTATTTAAAAGGCCATAATATACTCACAAGAAGTCATAATATTATTTAAAAGATTATAATATACTCATAAGAAGTCATAATAATCATATGATATCATGTACATAAACAGAAAGATAAATATTATTAAGGATGTTACAGGAAGTCATAAATATAGTTCGGAATATCATATATGCTCACATAAAGTTATATATGGCATGATAGAAGGAAATGATATTTTCATCATCTAAAATCTAATTGAAAAAAAAAATTGAATGGCATTAAATATTTTTTCATTATTACTTTACTATATGATCCAAGATGATTGAGTGGTGCACTTCATGTTAATTTTTGCTGCACCGCATATAGTTCACAAAGACTTTCTCATCATATATATTAAGTGCAGGCCCATCAATATGGCTACGGAAGATCATGGACCCCTTGGAGCATTACAATAGCTAGTACATGCCACATGGGTCAATTAGAACTAAGCGAGCATGGTGAGGCCGTTATTCATGGAAGCCACTGCTGGGCATGAAGCTTTGCTGCTGGCTCACCATCAAAGGGACTTTATAGAGATAGCGGACAAAGTAACTGCCAAGTTTTTATCCACTTTTTTAATTTCATAAATAGTATACACTTTGATGTTTATCGGTTATGATATGGGACTGTCGATCCCTACAGTAACCTACTTTGTTAACCTACTATAAGATAAATTGGAGAAATTATATCTTTCATCGGGTGTACTAGCTCAATGGTACATCGGGCAACCAGGACATTCCGGTCACCTCAACAATGCTGACGGTGTCCTCTCTTTTGAGCCAAATGGAACTTTCTTTCCCTCACTTTCTCTGCCATCCCTACTGTTGTGGGTACACGCCCCAGCCTCAGCATTATGTGACCTTGGGTGAAGCCAAACTAACCTGAGATCGAACATCGACGGTGATCGAAGACAAAAAAAGTCAGATACAACCGACCTCGTGGAGTTGATCCACGGGATGTGAATCAATTCCTCTGCTTTCTATTTAGTACTCTCATTGGCTTCATCCAATCTTGGCCTCGATGGTCCCAACTTCAGCCTCGGTGATCTCGACTTCATACTCATCTGACCTCTGACTTTGGATACGTCGTGGCTTGGGATTCGATATTTTTGGCAAGCGTCAATCTCGTAAAATAACCATTTCAAAAAGAAAATTAATTTTTGATCGAGCAGAATACCAAATAAGAAAACTAGAGCGCCCCGGATCGAATCTTATAACTCACATCGTAAATACGGAAAGATAATATCTTCTGGTGTGTTGATGCATAAAATTTGGAAATCGGTTACTTCTCCTAGGCATGCATGATACTCATCCCTCTACTATAAATAAGGAGGAGTAGGAATCTCAAGATATGCTTCTCTCGATAATTTTCACTCCCTCTATATTCTCCAACCACTGATATGAGCATTAAAGGGTCCCTGCCAGAGAACACTTCGGTCGAGGATTTATTTTTATAGGTGTCGCTTTGGATTTTTAGCCAAGACCAAGCTTCCCAACATCGAGTCCGTGGTTTAGTAGCAACAGTTGGCACTAGAGGAAGGACCTCAATCTCTATTTGGGGATCATTTCGAGAGGGAGCAATATGAGACTTTGAAGAAGAGCATTGAACACATCTTGCCACTCCAATGAGGTGCGTCAAAACGATGTCCAACCATAAGTTGTTACACCTGAACCAGCAGGCATAGCCACCCCTACAGCCAGTTTCAGTAGTATCAAATGAACAGTTCAATAGGTGCAAGCCTTGTCTATTACGGTGCATGGAATACAATAAACTATTGCACCTCAACCACCACCTAATGTTCCACACCCAGAGAAGGACCAGTTGTCAAACTGGCACTCATTTTTATGAAGTCCGAGGCCAGGACAAAGTCGCCATAGCCAATCTGTCAGTCCAATTGGGAGGAGACACGGCCGCTTGTCGACTCAGGAAGGGGTTCTACCCTAAGGAATCGATCTCGTCATCATTATGGGCGACATATGACTCGAGACCTCGAGGTGGAAAGGAGGTTTCAAGAAATGCAGCGGAGGATCGAGGCATTGTAGGGCTGAGCTCAGCAATAAGGAGAGGACCTTGGTTTGAATACTGACACTCTATTTACTAAGAGGATTCTGGACGAACCACTATATGTGTGGTTCAAAATGCTATAGATTGATTCATATGATGAGACTTTAGATCCCATCGACCATCTAGAAACCTTCAAATTTTGCTCCTCCATGGGGTGTCAAATGCGATTCTCTATCGAGCATTCCCATCAACCTTGAGAAAGACGGCCTGATAATGGTATTTGAGCCTTCAACCGAGCTCGATAGACTCTTTCAAGTAGTTCGAAAGGGCATTCGCAACTCATTTTGTCAGTAGTCATTGGCAGCGCCATGGTTCGGACTACCTTATTAGCATCAAGCAAGGAAAAAAAGAATCCCTATAAGACTACATCAATCATTTCAACGCCGCAACTTTGGAGGTGCATGATCTTGATTAGTCTGTGGCCATGATGGCACTCAAATTTGGGCTTCTAAAGAATGACCTCTTCTCACTTGAGAAAAAGTATCCAAAGGACTTCGCAGAGATATTGATGAGAGTAAAGAAATATACAAATGTGGAAAAAGCTTGGACTCGACATGGAGAGAATCCCAATCATGAACCCTAGGAGAATAAGGGGGACAGGCAAAATGATAAAAAGCTTGAGGGTCAACATCATAAATGGTGGTGGTCTTACACACCTCCCTACGGTGTCAAGCTCAGTCATCATCAGAACATCATCTAACTAGATCCCCACCTCAGAGGTATGACAACTATACACCACTTAACAATCTTAGAGCTCAAATTTTGATGAAAATTGAATATCACAAAGACTTTCTAAGGCCAAAGAGGATGATGGCTCTATCCTATATGCGGGATACAAGGAAGTACTGCTAATATCATTGGGACCATAAGCATGACATAGAGAAATGTTGGCAACTTAGAGGCGAGATCGAAGCGCTCATCTAACGGGGGTGATTAAGGTGATATGTGGTAGAATGGCCAAACCCAAGAGAGGTCAGACCCAAGCCATCGCGGCCTGAAGGCCCTCAAGAGAATAGGCCCATGATAGGGGTCATCCATATCCTCTTTGGGGGGTAGCATAGCGATCCTACATCCAAGTTGAATCAGACTAGCCAACGAAAGAGCCAAACTAAAAAAAGAAGCAGAAGAAGAGGACAATTGGAGATGAAATCACTTTTTTCAATGACAATCTCAAAGAAGTAGCATGTTCTCATAATGATCTAGTTGTAGTTACTTTGAATATTTCGGATTGTGATGTACGACATATTTTAATTGATAATAGAAGCTCTACGGATATTTTGTTTTACGATGCTTTCATAAGAATAGACTTATCTTATGATCAGCTAAGGAGGGTAGCATCCTCATTCATCAGATTTTCTAGCACCTGACTGCTTGTTGTTACAGTATCAAATAAAGATTAAACACAATTTTACTATTAAGTAAGACAGTTGGTGAGTCGAGTGTCGATTTTCTTAGAGATTGAAGGCTGAGTTATATTCCTTAATTAAAAAATAAAATTTTAATTTAATTATTAAGCAAGTAGTTAAATAAGTAGATTAAAGAGGATTAATTTGATCTTCAGCAAATTAAACATAAAAGAAAGCAAATACTTAATTAATTAGAATTTTAGAATTGATGAAAAGTATTCTAAAATTTTGAATCCATCTCTAACATGATTGTGATAATTTTTTTAATACAAAAATTAATATTTTTAAGAATTTAATTATGATTATAATTTATTTTCTTAGAGTATGAATTATATCTTTTGATTATGATTCATCTCTATGAAATTATAAATTATTCAATACTTTAATTTTTAAAAATTAATAACATAGCTTTTAATTATTATTCTCTAAAATAAATTATTAAATTAAGTACGAACTGTATCTATCGATTACAACTCATCATAATGAATATAATTTATTTAGATATTTAATCAATTAATAGCATATCAAATAATTAGGATCTCATGCATAAAAAAATAAATTTTATTAAAAAAACTAAACAAGAGAACATGTTTTGCATAAAAAAATTAAAAAAGATAAAGAAAAGAAAATTACAATTCTTGTTAGAAGACTTCATCTACTCTTTCAAAATTCAGCTCTTTAGCTGCGCATGGTTGATGATCCGCTTACTTCTGGCATCTTCAGAGCTCTTTAGATGAAGGATGGAAAAAGAAAAAAAGGAAGAAGAAAGGAGGAGGAGAAGAGAGAAGAAAGAGAGGATCTGTGGTTGGCTAGGGCTAAGAGAGAGGAAGAGAAGAGAAAAAGAAAGAAAAACTATGATTTTTGGCATGGAAGATCTGCTATCTGGCTTATGGAGGTAAGGGGATTTAAATAGAGGAGGAAAACAAGATTCGTAGGTAATTTTCGGAGTCAAAATCCGAGTCCTGGTCGAATTAAAATAACCTATTGAATTCTAGCCATTGATCTATGATCAAACAGTCCAAAATTCACTAAAAATCCACCACAAACATAAGATATATCACCCGTATTGAATTTCAGCCGTTGGATCAGTCCCTGAGATATCTGTTGGCCGTCGGATCGCACCAGGAAGCCTTCAAAAATCCGAATCAAACTTGAAAATGATGATGATTGTTAGATTCTGATCGATTGCGATATCAACCGTCAGATCATGCAAATCTTCCTTGCTTGATCCTGTAGACCGCATGTAGATTGGGTACACCCCTCCACCATCCAATAGCTGTCGCACCCGATAACAAAACCAAAATACCCTTGTGAACCATGATAAAAATGCGGTAGACCTTTTAAGGGTCTATGCTCACTACGTGTCCTGCACCTATTGATCGCACGCGATGAGCTGGGCGGTCCGCACCTTTTTCATGGACCGATCGATCGGTCCACCGTGCACCGATCTATTTTTTTTTTTTTATTTTAAATTTCTGAGTTTTATAATTTTTTGTTTTAGCTTCGATTTGAGTAAAATTTATTACGTTAGAATTCATAAATCAAGCTCTTCATATTGATGGCTTCTTTCCTACAAAATATTAATAAAAATATTAATTATTATATATTTTAATATTTTTATTTATTAAATTATGATAATTATCATACCCTCTAATTTGAGTTTTAGTCATCCTCGAGTAGAAATATTAGAAATATGTACCAACTCAATAAGATGTAAAAGTTTCTTTAGATCATCTTAAAGTCAGTTAATACCTGATCAAAGATTTAAAAAATATATAATTGGATTATTAATTCCATCAAGTAAAGAACATAAAATTTTAGAGCTTTTTTTTTTATCAATTTTTCATCTTTATTCTTTAAATCTTCTATCTTCAGTATGAACTAGTTTTTTTTTTTTTTTTTTTTTTTTTTTTATAGCTAGTGCAATATTTTATTTTTTAAGCTTTTTATTTGATGCTTGTAGTGAGCTTTGGACCAATGACTCCTAAACCAATTGGCTTTAAGACACTAAATGTAGAACATCCCTCAGGCTTACTGACTCGAGTCAAATAGGTTACAGATTAAAACTAACTGTATAACAAGCTTCTTCATATTGCCCATTTTTTTATGCGAATAACATTGCTTACTTAGGCAATGGAATCCGATTACTTGATGGGAGACCAATGTTTAGAATTTACTTTTTATTTTTTTTCATCAATTTTTTTTCTTACTCATATCCATATGAAGTAGATTTTTTATTAAATATAGACAGAAAGAAGATTTTAGAATCACTCAAAAATTTATTTTATTCTAAACTGATTGTTTATTGAATTTTCTTAATAATTGGATTCTCAGTATTTTAAAAATTCTTTAGACCATTAATCAATCATCGATTAAAATACCTAAAAAATTTTAAATCAATATAAAATCAGGTACATAAGACTAATTAATACCATACTTAAGGACTTAAAAATTTTTATTTATCCTTCCCCCAACTTAATTTTTATTGTCCTCAATGGAGAAAAGAAATAGAGTGTGATAAGTGATAAGAAAATAACAAGAAAAGAGTTCACTTGGTTTAGTATGGTTCTGGTCTCGGCTTGGATTTATTTGTTCTTCATTCTGCATGAATTTGTAGTTCTCCCCCTAACTTAGTTATGAAAGAAAGATAAACTAAAAATAAAAAAAAAATATTAAATACAAAAATTTGGGTTGCCTCCCAGTAAGCGTTAAGTTTAATGTTTTCAGCCAGACTTATCCAAAAATTAACCCGAGTAAATAGGTTTGTAAGGAACCATAGCTTCTTTATTAGATTCAATAGGTAGTTTCAAGAATGGTTTTAGTCGTTGTCCATTAACTTTAAAAGTAATACCATTACTTGGATTTTTAATTTTTATGGCCCTGTGTGAGAAGACTTTCTTAATAATATATGGTCCAGTCCATCGAGATCTTAATTTATCTAAAAATAGATGTAGCCTAGAATTATATAGAAGAACTTTTTTGTCCAGATGTAAAAGATTTTCTATTAATCACTTGATCGTGAAAAGCTTTAGTTCTTTCTTTATAAATTCTTAAATTTTCATAGGCTTCATTTCTTATTTTCTCTAGTTTATTGATTTGTCATTTTCTCATATCACCGTCTGCATCCAAGTTCATATTCAGTTGTTTAATGGCCCACATTTTCTTATGTTCTAGTTCTACCAACAAGTGACATGCTTTACCAAATACAAGCCTATATGGAGATATTTCTAAATTGGTCTTGAAAGCTGTGCGATATACACAGAGTGCATATGTTAGTTTTAAAGATCAGTCTTTTCTATTGATGCTCACTGTCTTTTCTAAAATCAACTTGATTTGGCAATTAGAAACTTCAACTTGCCCACTTATTTAGGATGGTAGAATGTGGCCAACTTATGGATAATATTATATTTTTTCATTAGTGATGCAAAAGATCGGTTATAGAAGTATGTTCCACAATCATTGATAATAGCTCTAGGGGTGCCAAATTGAGAGAGTATATTTTTTTTGAAAAATTTGATAACAATCCTACTATCATTAGTCTTATATGGCACTACCTTTACCCACTTAGATACATAATCAATAGCTACTAAGATATATTCATTTCCAAAAAAAATTGGAAATGATCCCATGAAGTCTATTCCCCATACATCAAATATTTCAATAATTAAAATTAGATTCATAGGTATCATATCTTTTTTTATGATTCGATCTATTTGTTGACACCTAGCATAATTTTTACAGTATTCATGGGCATCTCTAAATAGGTTAGGCCAATAGAATCCACATTGGAGCACTTTAGCTATAGTCTTTTTATCCCTGAAATAACCACCACAAGCTTGATCATGACAAAAGAATAAAATGCTCCTAACTTCTTCATCTGGGATGCATCTTCTTATGATTTGGTCAGGACATTATTTGAATAAATATGGATCATCCCAAATAAAATATTTTACTTAAGAGAAAAATATATTCTTATCCTGAGTAGTCTAATGCGTTGGAATTTGGTCGGTGGCCAAGAAATTCACTATGTTAGCATACCATGGTTTTGATGTCACTGAAAGTAATTATTCATCAAGAAAGGACTCATTAACGAGTATATCCTCAGTTGGTATGATTGCTAGACAAGATAGATGATCTGCCACTATATTTTCAGTACCTTTATTATCCCTAATTTCTAGGTCAAATTTTTGTAAAAGCAGTATCCATCTAATTAGGCATGCCTTAGCATTTTTCTTTGAGAGAAGGTGCCTAAGAGCTAAGTGATCTATATAGATAATCACGTGAGAACCTACTAAGTAGGATCTAAATTTCTCTAATGCAAATATCACAGCTAAAATTTTTTTCAGTGGTTGAGTAATTAAGCTATGCTTCATTTAAGATCCTACTAGCGTAATAGATCACTTATGGTAACTTATCAATCCTTTGACCTAGGACAGCTCCTATGATATGATCAGATGCATCGCATATGAGCTTAAAAGATTGAGTCCATATGGATGGATGAATAATTAGGACCAAAGTTAATTCTTTCTTTAAGTTTTTAAAGGACTCGAGACATTCAAGTGTGAAGTTAAATTTGATATCTTTGGCTAATAGGTTAGTTAATAGTCGAGCCATTTTGCTAAAATTTTTGATAAATCGCCTATAAAAATCAGCATGTCCAAGAAAAGAGCGAATCTCCTTTACCGATCTGGGTGGTGGAAGGTTTTCAATTAAATTAATCTTAGCTTTATCTACTTCTATACCTCGTTTTGAAATTACATGATCAAGGACTATGCCTTTCTTAACTATAAACTGATATTTTTTTCAATTTAACACTAGATGCTTCTTCTTACATCTGTCTAAAACTAGTCTAAGATGATATAGACATTCAAAAAAAATGGATCCAAAGATGAAAAAATTATCCATGAAAATTTTAAGAAACCTTTCTATCATATCCAAGAAAATACTAGTCATGCATCTTTAAAAAATAGCTGATGCATTACATAATCCAAAGGGCGTGCATCTATAGGCAAAGGTTCCATATGGACAGATGAAGGTAGTCTTTTCTTGATCCTCAGGGGCTATAGGAATCTAGTTGTATCTCGAATATTCATCCAGAAAGCAATAAAAATCATGTCCTGCTAGTCATTCTAACATCTGATCTATAAAGGATAGAGAAAAATAATCTTTTTGGATAGCTGTATTTAATTTTCTATAATCGATGCATACCCTCCATTCGGTTTGAACTCTTGTTGGGATCAATTCATTATTATTGTTCTGAACTATGATAACTCCTAACTTCTTAGGTACCATTTGTACCGGACTTACCCATGAACTATCTGAGATTAGATATATTATTTCATTATCAAGGAGTTTTATTATTTCTTTCTTTACAACCTCTTTCATGACTGGTTCAGTCTCCTTTGAAAATCTCTTTTTGGCTTAGCATCCTTTAATAGATGAATTCTATGTTGAACAATCGAGGGACCAATCTTCTTTAAATTAGCCATAGTCCATCCTAATGCTTCTTTATATTTTCTTAAGGACAATCAATAATTCTCCCTCTTGTATGGGATCTAGGTCTACTGAAATAATTACTGACAAGATTTCTGATAGACCTAGATATGCATATTTCAGGTGTTTGGAGAGTATTTTTAATTTTAGCTTAAATGTTTCCTCCACTAATGATCTAGATAATGGTTCAACTAGAAGTTTCCATCTAAGTTCCATATTGACTGTAGCTAAATCATTAACCTTCTTAATTTCTTCATAATTTTGATTTATCCATAGTTCCATATCAGATTTTTCATCACTAAGGTCAATGAATTCATAAACTTTGTTCTATATCAAGTTGAGGTCACCTACATGGTTTGTTTCAAACAGGTTAAAAATATTTAAGTCTGTGGTCATATTACCAAAGAAAAATTTTATTAAACCATTTCGACAATTGATTTGGGTATTGGCTGTGGCTAAAAATGGTCTACCTAGTATAATTGGGATGTGACCATTTGGATTTATTATAGGTTCGATTTCTAAAATCATGAAATCTACTGGGTAGATGAAATCATCAACTTTAATTAATACATCCTCTACTATTCTCTTTGATATTTTTAAAGACCTATATGTTAATTGTAAAATCATTCCTGTAGGCTTTAATTCTTTCAATTCTAGCTTTTTATAAACTGAATAAGGTAGTACATTGACACTAGCCTCTAGGTCTAATAGAGCCTTGTTAATGAAGGTTTTTTCTACAATACAAGAAATAGTGAAAGATCCTGGATCTTTGTATTTCACTGGCATATGGTTTGACAGGTATGAACTCATACTAGCTGCTAGGAAGGCTCTCTTAGGTACATTAGTAGTCTTTTTCTTGGTACATAAATTCTTAAGAAATTTAGCATATGATGGAACTTGTTGAATCATATCTAATAAAGAAATATTTACTTTCACTTGCTTAAAGACTTTCAGAATTTTATCTAGTTGGGCTGAGTTTCGGTTGGACTTTAATATATTAGGAAAGGATGCTGCAATCTTAGGTATTGATCCAACTAATTCTGGTGTGGGCACTGCTAATGGATCAGGTAATGTTTCTTTAGGCTCTTCAGACTGGCCTTATTCAGGTATTGGTTCAGATGGTGGGTCATTTATTTCTTCTTCTGGTTCTTCAGATGTACCCACTTGGTTATTTATTTATTTTTTAGATCTTAATGTATGGATAGCATTTAGTTGGTTAATCCAGGCTCCTTGCTGGGATTTTTGATTGTTTTGGATTCTAGGATTAGTCTTAGGTTGACTTGGCAATCTATCCTTCTCTCTTACTTACAGTATTAGCTAACTATCCTAATTGCATTTCTAAACGAGCTATTGCTTATGTATTTGCTATTAGCAATTGACCAGTGGCTTGTATAAAAGTATTAAGGATAGTTGCATTATCAGTGGTTGATTTTGTCAGGATCTCTAGGCTTTTTTCTAAAGAGTTTAATTTTTTTATTATTGTTAAAGCCTGATAGGTTATTTATTGTAGGGTTAGGCCTTGTGTTTGATTGATTGAAGCTAGGACCGCCTACATTTGAACCTTGTGATCATAAAAAATTAGGATGATTTTTCCATCTTGGATTATAAGTGGATGCATAGGAATTATTATTTGATCTTTGATATGCCTTATTAACCTATGCAAACTCATTTTCTATTGGTTTTATCAAGAAGGGATATTCTTCTATGACATGGTCTAGTGCACTGTAATCGTTGCAGATAGGTGCAGACACTTGGTTTACATTGACTGGTTTCTATAATTCTAAGGCCTTTAACCTTCGTTGTAAAGCAGCTATTTTGGCCTTTGCAGCTAGGGTTGTTGGGACTTAGTGCATACCACCTCTTGCTGGCATAGGTTTCCTAGTTGCTTTCCACTATAGACTTTTTTCTGCTAGATTCCCTAAAAATCGCCAAGCCTCATTAGGTTTCTTGTGCTTGATTTGACTCTGGCACATTGATTCTAGCATAGTTCTAGAACTTGGGTCTAGACCTTCATAAATAATTTGGCATAACCTCCATGTTTCTATTCCATGGTATGGGCATTGACTCAAGAGATTTTTAAATCGGTCTAAACACTTTCAGAAAGACTCTCCTCCTAATTGATAAAATTGATTAATTTCATTTCTTAACTTGGCTATTTTATGATGCAGGAAGAACTTCCTTAAGAATACTTTTACAAAACCATCCCATGTTGTAATCGAGTGGTTGGGTAGACTATATAACCATTTTTTAGCATTTTTCTTGAGGACAAAATTAATCAATCTAACTTTAATAGCATCATCTGAGAGTTGGTGTATCCTTATGGTATCGCATACTTTCTCAAATTCTCTAATAAAAATATAAGCATCCTCAATCCTAGTGAATTTAGGAAGCATGTTGATGATTTGAGGTTTAATTTCAAAATTGGTTGCATTAGTCTGGGATAATTGAATACAAGATGGTTGGGCTGACCCAATTGGATAGCAGAAGTCTTTTAGAATTTGAGGTTTTTAATCTATCTCACTCATTATAGACTCAAAAATTTCTTGGATTAGGATAGAATTTGGATCTATTCTTACTAATCGATCAGATTCTCTTTTCTAAGTTACTATTTTTTTATTTATTTTAATTTTTATATATTTTTTATTATTTTTTTAAATTTTTATAATTTTTTTAAATTATTAAAGATATGAGAGAAAAGAAAGAAGAGGATTCTAAAGATGAGATCTAAATCTAGAGATGAAAGAGAGAGGAGTGCTTTAATTAGGTTTAAATTTGGTGTTAATATCAATCAAGTTAAGCAAATATGGACTCTCTATCGTAGGGTTAACTTAGATCTAGATAGCTCTTAACTGTTCCAAGATCATCTTTGAGCACTCCAAGCTCAAAATTAGCTAACTGATTTAGCCATATAAGTATAAGATGTGGAAGGTTCTCTACTCATTGCTTTTCTTAGACACCAACTGAGTTGGTCAGGTCAGATAATAAAATCAATTGAAAATCATCTTCTTGAACCACTTGTTTTAGACATCGAGTAATTAACTAATCTGAACCCAGTCCAACTCTAGAGTTTTCTTGTTCTATTGAGCTCAAATATCCTTAGGAGCCAACGTCTAATTGATTTTAAATTAAGATCTAGGTCAATGCAATATGATGGATGATGGTTTGTGGGCTAAAAAAGAATGATCAAATCTCCATCTTATCTTGTTTAATGGATTGTACCGTCAAAGTATATTATGAATATGCAATACAAATAAAATAAGATTTCTAAATATGTTAAAAATTAGTTTTATATTATATTTTTTTGTTTCACTAAATTAATTAAGTATTATGAGATGTCAGTGATTTTTTAGGATTTATAATTTTTTTTTTTATAAATATATTTTAAGTGTTTGATTTATTTGGTTTTATGAAAGAAAGTAAATTCAAGTGATTGAGTCTTAAAAAAAATAGTAAAATCTAAACTACAGAAAGTAGTAAATTAATACTAAAGCAAGAAATCAGTTATAAAAAGCAATAATAGCTAAATAAAATTAAAAAATAATAAAAAAATTTATTTTTATTTTTATTATTTTTTGATTAATTAATTTTTTAATTAATTGAAGCAACCATGCTACAATCTCTAGTAATGGTGCCAAAAATTTTGACTGCTCGTCATTATAGCATCAAATAAAATTTTAATTAATTATTAAGTAGATAGTTAAATAAGTAGATTAAAGAGGATTAATTTGATCTTCAACAAATAAAAAATAAAAAAAGCAAATACTTAATTAATTAGGGTTTTAGAATTAATGAAAAGTATTCTAAAATTTTGAATCCATCTCTAATAGGATTATGGTAATTCTTTTTAATTTAAAATTTAATATTTTAAAAATTTAGTTATGATTATAATTTATTTTTTTAGAGTATGAATTATATCTTTTGATTATGATCCATCTCTATGAAATCATAAATTATTCAATACTTTAATTCTTAAAAATTAATAACATAATTTTTAATAATTTTTTTTAAAATAAATTATTAAATTAAGTACAAACTATATCTATTGATTATAATCCATCCTAATGAATATAATTTATTTAGATATTTAATCAATTAATAGCATGTCAAATAATTGGGATCTCATGCATAAAAAATAAATTTACTAAAAAAATAAACAAGAGAACATGTTTTGCATAAAAAAAATTACAAAAGATAAATAAAAGAAAATTATAATTCTTGTTAAAAGACTTCATCTACTCTTTCAGAATCCAACTCCTTAGCCATGCATGGTTGACGATCCACTCGCTTTCGGCATCTTTAGAGCTCCTTGGATGAAGGATGGAAGAAGAAGAAAGAAAGAAGAAAGGAGGAGAAGAGAGAAGAAAGAGAGGATCTTTGGTTGGCTTGGGCTAAGAGAGAGGAAGAGAGGAGAAAAAGAGAGAAAAACTATGATTTTTGGCATAGAAGACTTGTAGTCTGGCTTATGGAGGAAAAGGGGTTTAAATAGAGGAGAAAAATAGGGTTCGTAGGTAATTTTTGGAGTCAAAATTTGAGTCCTGATCAAATTAAAAAAAACTAATTGAATTTTGGCCATTGATATGTGGTCAAATGATCCAAAATCTATTAAAAATCTACCACAAACATAAGATATATTGCTCGAATTGAATTTCAGCCATTGGATCAATTTCTGAGACGTCTGCTAGCTATCGGATCGCGCCCAGAAAGCCTTCAGAAATCCAAATCAAACTTGGAAATGATGACGATCATTAGATTCCAACCGGCTATGATGTCAGCCATCGGATTATGCAAATCTCCCTTGCTTGATCTTGTAGATCGGGTACATCATGAGCCTCCACCAACCAGTAGCTGCTGGACACGATAAAAAGACCAAAATATCCCTATGAACTGCGATAAAAATGCGGTAGACCCTTTAAGGGTCTACGCTCACCATGTGTCACATGCCAATTGGTCGTGCACGATGAGCTGGGCGGTTCGCATCTTTTCCATGGATCGGTCGGTCGGTCCACCGTGCACCAGTCTAATTTTTTTTATTTTTCTTTTATTTCTAACTTCTGAACTTCATAACTTTTTTATTTTAGCTCCAATTTGAGTAAAATTTAATACGTTAAAACCCATAAATTGAGCTTTTTATATTGGTGAGCTTCTTTTCTATAAAATATTAATAAAAATATTAATTATTTTAAATAAATATTAATTAATATATATTTTAATGCTTTTATTAATTAAATTATGATAATTATCAATATCATACCCATGGAAGGGGTTGTATCTCTTCTCGTAACTGTGGGATGCACTCTGAAACAATCATCCATTCAAATCAATTTTTTGGTCGTGAAAATCTCCTCTACATATAATACAATATTAAGCCAACATTGATTGAACATTCTCCAAGTCGTAGTGTCGATCTATCACCTACTAATGAAGTTTTCCACTCCTTAAAGGATCAAAGATGTCCGAGAAGACCAATGGGTGGCTAGAGTATGCTATGTTGCAACTCTGCATGGAGAGGTACCTAAAGAGCCTCCACCTGAAGAGCTTGATGTTCGAGATGAGCTAATAAAGTAATAAAATCAGCCCATTGAAGATCTTATTTTGGTAGCTTTGGAAGAAGGTGATTTGACTAGGATGATTCAAATCGATTCTAACGTAGGTGAAGAGGATCGTCCTCATCTAACCTCATTCCTTTGGTCCAATGTTGATATCTTTGCCTAGATAGTTTCAGATATATTAGGCATAGATCCAAAAATAATTATTCATCATTTGAATGTGGATCCAAATCATTAGCCTGTTAGCAGAAGAAAAGAAACTTCGCATCAGAATGCCAAAGAGTGATAGAAGAAGTAGATAAACTCATGATGGTCGGCTTCGTGTAGGAAGTTAACTATTTCGAATGGCTGCCCAATATTATGCTGGTCAAAAAGGCAAATGAAAAGTAGCGAGCATGCATCAACTACACCGACCTCAATAAGGCTTGTCCCAAAAATAGTTATCTTTTACCTCGAATCGATCAATTGGTGGATGCTACATTGGAATATCAGCTCCTCTCTTTTATGGATTCTTTCTCCAGCTATAGCCAAATCTGCATAGCTCCCAAGGATGTGGAGAGAATAATTTTTATTATTGATCGAGATCTTTTCTATTATAGGATTATGCCTTTTGGTTTAAAGAATGCGGGGGCAACCTATCAGCGGCTCGTCAATAAAATTTCTAGAGCATGGATTGAAAAAACATGAAAGTATATATGGATGATATGCTTATCAAGAGTGTAGTCGTCGAGCATCATATCACCGACCTCGAAGAAACCTTCAGGCATTGCAATACTTCCACCTCAAGCTCAATCCTAATAAATGCACTTTCGATGTCACCTTAAAAAAGTTTCTTGACTTCATGGTGTCATAATGAGGGATCAAGGCCAATCTAAACAAGATACGGGTGCTTTAGAAGATGAAACTATCTAAGTCTATCAAGGACGTGCATCATCTTATGGGAAGACTAACAGCCCTCAGCAGATTCCTCTCGAGGTCGACTGAGAGAAATCTTCCTTTTTTTTGAGCCCTCAAGCAAGCGAAGGATTTTTAGTAGATGAAGGAATGCCTAGTGGCTTTCGATAAGCTAAAGAAGTATCTCAATTTTTCACCTCTCCTCAGCAAACCAGAGTCCGAAGAGCCCCTATCTCGCAATCTCTCTCCCAAGTAATCAGCTTAGTGCTCATCTGGCAAGAAGAAATATCAAAAAAACCTGTATACTATGTAAGCTGAGTTCTTCATAATGTGGAAATCAGGTATGCCAAACTTGAATATATTGTATATGCCCTTATCATCTCAGCAAGGAAGCTATGCCCATATTTCCAAGCACATATGATTTTTGTCCTCACCAACCAACCCATCAAGTCAATACTCTTCCAGCTAGATGCTTTAGATCGGCTTGCCAAGTGGGCCATTAATCTCGAAGAATTTGACATAAAATATCTCCCACAATCCTCTATCAAAGTACAAGCCTTGGAGGACTTCATCTTGGAATGCACCATCCCTGAGGAAGAGCCTGTGCCAAACTCGAAAGTTCAAAACTTTGAGGAATGCTAGACCCTTCATATAGATGGCTCCTCCAACACAGCAGGATTCGGGGCTGGAATTATCCTTACTAGCCTAGAAGGAGTGGTCATCGAGTACATGTTGTGCTTTGGGTTCAAGGCTTCTAATAACAAGGTCGAATATGAGGTGCTGATAGTCGGACTCAAAATCACCAAGGAAATAGGGGTTTGTAATCTAAGGGTCTATACCAATCGCAGCTCGTTGTAGGCCAGGTACAAGACAAATATGAGGCACGAATGAGAAGAACATGGTAGACCTTTATTCACTCTTTCCCCTATGGATAGATGTTCGTCGCAACTCATATCTAGTAGGGTCTCCTTGATTTCTAGACCCAAGATGCATTAATAAATAAATATTGAATGCGGAGTGGCAGGGTGAAAAAAAAGCATAGGATGAGCAAATTAGGATGCGGAGAACATAAATGGAACAAAAAGTTTTTTTTCAAAATTTTTAAGTCCAATTTTTTTGATTATTTTAGTCAAAAAAATTTTAAAAATCCTTTTTTTTCCCACTTTTTTCTAATTTTTCCACAACCTACTAGATGGAAACCAAAAATTTATTTTCCATTTTTTTTTTTTTTTTTGCAATGCAAACCAAGTCAAATTGAAGGGGGGATGAAAACCCCAATGACCATTCCTGTGTCCAGGCCCATAGAAATTGGTCAACTTAGCCTGCTACCTTTCCACAGAATACCGGGATCAATTTCGGTAGCCGTTAGTCTTGGTGCGGTTTGATGAGGAGGAATCGACACTGTATGGTTTGGAAGAAAGAAGTTTGAAAACGGAATGAACAAAGATAGACGGTGGAGAAATTTATGAATTTACTATCCTTAATGTAATCCTTATTTTGAATATCAATAAAATCTTATTTTTTGTAGAATCAAAAATCACCTTTCTATATCTCCAACAGGAATATTGGCCAAAGGACACTCCTCGTCCTCAAATGAGTCGAAGCTAAGGTCATGAAGATCGACATCAATTAAAAGGTGCTCCTCATCATCGAACAAGTTGAAGCAGAGGCTGCAAAGATCGACATCAGTCAAAGGACCCTCCTCATCCTTAGACGAGTCGAAGTGGAAGCTGTGAAGATCGACATTGGCCAACGAGTGATCTTCATCCTCGGACAAGTCGAGCAGAGATCTTAAAGATCTCAACACCAATCAAAAGATGCTTCTCATTCTCGAATAAGTCAAAGCGGAGGCCGCAAAGATCAACATTGACCAATGGGCACTCTTCATCCTTGAACAAATTGAGTGGAGGCCTTGCAGACCTAAACACTGGCCAAAGGATGCTCCTCATCCTCGGACAAGTTGAATCAGAGGCCGCAAAGATCGACATTAGCCAATGGGTGCTCTTCATCCTCGAACGAGTTGGCTCGAACGAGTTAAGCGGAGGCTTTGAAAACCTTGATATTGGCCAAAGGATGCTCTTCATTTTTGGACGAGTCAAAGTAGAGGCCACGAAGATCGATATTGATCAAAGAGTGCTCCTCATCCTCAGATGAGTCGAAGTGGCTACTGCAAAGATTGACATCAGCCAAACAGCGCTCCTTATCCTCAAATGACTCAAAGTGGAGGTCATGAAGATCAACATTAGCACATGGACACTCCTCATCCTCAAACGAGTTGAGTGGAGGCCTTGAAGACCTTGACACTGACCAAAGGGTAGTCCTCACACTTGGACGAGTCAAAGCAAAGGCCGCGAAGATTGACATTGGCCAACAGACGCTCTTCATCCTTGGATGAGTCAAATAGAGATCTTGAAGACCTCGACATTAACCAAAGGGTGCTCCTCATCCTCGAATGAGTCATAGCAATAGCCTTGAAGATCGACATTGGCAAATGAGTGCTCCTCATTCTCGAATAAGTCAAAGCGGTGGCCTCGATGATCAATATTGGCAAATGGTCGCTCATCATCTTTAGATGAGTCGAGTGAAGGCCTTGAAGATCTTGACATCATCCAAACGGTGCTTCTCATGCTCGGACGAGTCAAAGCAGAGGCCATAAGGATTGACATCGATCAAAAAATGCTTCTTATCCTTGAACGAGTCAAAGCAGAGGCCACAAAGATTGACATTGGCCAATGGGTGCTCCATGTCCCCGAACAAGTTGAGCGGAGGTGACAAAGATGCTAACATTGGTCGATGGGTCCTCCTCGTTCTTGGATGAGTCGAGTCAGGACTGTAGTTTTGATTGGATAAAATTCATCTCAGCTCTAAACAAAATCTCTAAATATCGACGACAAGGTCAAAAGCTCATCGAAGATTGACCTCTATGACTCATGAAGAAATAAGATAAATGTGACATTTGAAAAAGTTAAGTTTTCATTATTATGAAATATTTACACAAAATGAGCCGATCTCTTACAAAATTACTTCAAAAAAAAAGAAGTTGACAAAAATCGACTCCCATTAGCCCAGGTATACCCGAGCTTGGTAATTTGGTTACAAAAAGAAAAGAAAAATGTTCTAAGCTTTGACTGCAGTAGGAGCGCCTTGCTCTTTGGTAGGAGCTTTGGGCTCGGAGGATTCGACCACGGGAGGAGGCTGGGAGGCAAAAGCATCCTCATCAACTCCCCCCACCTCATCTGCATCCCTACCATCCTCTTCATTAGTGTCCAGCAAGTTGAAGTCAGGATCCAAAAAAAGACATCAGATCTTGGCAGTAAGGCCATGCAGGTACAACTTCGAGGTGAACTCTAACTTTATTGTAGTGAATTCCTTAGAGGAGTGGAAGCCTTCTACGTGGCAGCCTTCTCCAGCTCGAACTTCTTCTCCCATTGGCTCATCACCAACCAAAGCCCTTCAGTCAACCGAGCCTCTTTCTAGCTTCGAGCCTGAGAGACCTCGACATCCATTGACTTTAGCTTGGCCTTCAACGACCATACTTCCTTTTCGGCCATAGACTTGGCTGCCAAAGCATTGTCCATTTTCTTTGAGGCCTCATTGGCTAAAGCCTCAGCCTTGGAAGCTTGGGCCTTCGCATCCTTGGAGTCCTTCCGAGCCTCCTTTAGGATTTTTATGAAATGATCCACATGGTGGATGAGCTGGAAAGAAAAAGGAATACGGTCAAAAATAATAATAATAAATATGGATGAAGAGTTGAGCTCCGAAACTTACCCAGAGAAGAAAGTCATATGAATCTTTAATTCGATATCCTGGCTCCTCAACTTCATAGTATTGACGTCAGCTAGGAGGATCATTGCTCAAAGCAGATCTTGAGCAACATGATTATTCACAAAGCCTAACCTCATATCCCAGCCACCTTGGTCTGGTCGGGCCAAGGATTTTTTACTACGACTAGTTTGGTGGGCTGCGAAGAAATCTTTATATAAATACGATATGTGGATGAGCCTTGAAGAGATGACAATGTAGAGGAGGGAGGAATCAATTCCCCCATAGTGACCACCCTGACTGGGGCGGCAACCTTTACCTCAGAAAGCCCCATTAAGGGACCAACTTGCAAGTAGGAGTGGAGGCCCCGATGATAGGCTAAGCAAGAACAGCCTCAGTATGGCCATGTTTGGGAGTCGGAGTCTATCTCTTGGACTTCTTCTTCCTCACTATACGATGAAGAGCTTCAGCATCCTTAGGCTTCATCTCTTAAAAACATCAATGAGAAGAGTTAATTTGAAGAAAATTGAGGTGGCAAATTTGAAGAATGAACTTACTTCCTGGGTCGGCTGAACTTAATCCGATCTCAAACAACCTCTCCTTGATGAGGAAGCAGCAAAGTGAGTGGATGCCACGGCTGAAGATGAGCTTCAGAGTCTCCTCTTCGACATTTGAGAGCACCGAAGTTTTATTTACCAACCTTCATGGCCAACCTCATGAAGTACTGAAGTCCCATGGCTGCTCAGTCAAAACAAAAATAGTGCTCCTTCCAGTTGTGAACTGAAGAAGATGCACCTCGGAAGAGACGATGCTTTGGCCGAGGTGAGACATACTACCATCCGACCTCTTTGAGATACTCCTTAAAAAAAAAGCATGTTCTAAGAGGTGGATGGTTGGCTTGATACCGAGGAGGAGGAGATGAGTGATAAAGACCATTATTCAATGACATGAGTTTGGCACTATGTTATAAGGAGTAACTTTGTAGGCTCTAAGAACCTCTATGACAAAGAGATGGAGAGGTAATCTCAAGTTGGCTTTAAGAGACTCCTTGTAAAGGCCGACCCGATCGTGGGAAGGTAAGGCGATCATCGAGACCAGCTGCCTCCAGTTTGAACTCCGAAGGTATTTGATATCGAAGATGCAGGACCTCCAGATCCTCACAAGTGAGGAATGAAAAGATGCGGAAAGGATCATAATTGGGCACCTCTTTGACCTCGAATTCATCCAAGGGAGAACCAACATTGGAAGGATCAGTCGGTTCTTTGGTGGAAGACCAAGAAGTTGAAGATGAGCTTGATGTGCTCATCTTCAAATATATCTAAATAGTACTGTTGGGAATAAATTTCGCTCCTACCGAAGCCCGGCCCGACGCTCAGCATAATGCAAACAGTAGCCGCAGAAGAGCTTCAGCACAATGGTCTAGCCGAACTCCTTCAGCCGGTCGAACTGCCAAGCGGCCGAACTCCCCAGCATCCAGGCTTCGGACCGAACTCCTTCAGTCGGCCAAACTGCCAAGCGGCCGAACTCCCAGCGTCCAGGCTTCGGGCCGAACTGCCACTGCCAGCCGAACTTCCTGGCGGCCGAGCTCCTTGGACTCCAAGCGACAGGACTTCTTCGGGAGACGAACTCCTCCCAGACGCTCGTTCGACCATCCGAGCTCCTACGAACCTCTCTGCGGTCGAGCTCCTCCTGGGTTTCCCCTTCGGCCGAACTCTCCTACAAGTCCGAACTCCTCTGGATGAACTGTCGCCTGCAATAAGATCGGACGACGCCTTACTCTCCGTACCGGACTCCATGCGGCCCACGACGTGCCAGTATGGCTCCCACGATCCATCGAACGATGCCATCCTCTCCGTACCGAACTCCATGCTGTCCCAACGGTCGCATCCGTTGAGACCGAGAATCGCCAGTATGCTCTTGGAAAGGGTCCGTTTTATAGGCGAGCTTAGTGATGCTCGCAAACAGGCGAAGCTCCATGCCTGCTTCTGTGGCACAGGAGAGATCCTCGGGCATGGCCGTGCAACCTCAACTGAAGGCTACCGCTTATAAAGAACAAGCGAATTGCACGCTTTTCTGTATCATACGGAGATAACGCTGAGATAGCTACTCTCTCTCTTGATCTCTAAGCTCGGTCGACTCTCGGTGCGACTCTCTACTAGCACGTTTCGCGAGTGACGGTCCTTCTGCCCGACCATCATCATTATGATCTCGTTGGCTTAATAACGGCAGGATAACTTGCATCGTCCCCGGTTTCGGAGTTGGGTGCAGCGCGATTAGCTTCTCAGCCGGACAGTTTGGACTTGAGGAGAGTCTCGACGAAAGCGGGCAAAACCGGCGAGGAGCTCCGCAGACGAGTCTCGACGCCTCGAACTGCCGAACGGCGTCTGGGCAGGAGCTCCGTCCCGATAAAATCTGGCCGCATTGGAGTCCAAGAGCCCAGCCTCCGACCGACACGCCATCGGAACGAGTAATCGTGCTTGGCTAGGTGGTGAGTTCATGGCACGAATAAGCCCTCGCCGCACGCGCCGGTGAGTTCGGCCGCTGGCAGTTCGGCGCTGAAGGAGTTTGGGGACCCTCGCCGATGGGCCCCGCTCACGACGCTGGGTGACGGTGTTCAACCTCCGGAGCGATGCCTATCACTTGGCTAGTTCAGTGCCGGCTCGCGACAAAGAGTTCGGCATGTGGCGCTTAGACCAGTGCACTGAGAGGCTGATCGTGCGGCTACATTTGCATTATGCTGAGCCTGCGACTCAGTGGCGCACATTCGGCAGGAACGGAATTTCTTCCTCATCCCAACAGGCACAGTAGAGTCCCCAGGCTGCCTGCTTGAGCCTATCTCTATAATCATTTTCGAAAAAGGAAGAGGGAGTGGCTCGGATAACAAATCAAATTTACTTCGCTACTCTGAATCTCGCAAAAGATTCCCCTCCTTCTCTCCCGAACGGAGGTCACCAACGCTATTGAGATAAGGGAAAGAGCTCCCGGGATGGTTCATTCTCCAGCCAATGTACGGTGGCCATTCATCGGGCTATGGGCTTGGGACGACCTCCCGAATCCTCGATCTCCTGCGTTCTCAAGTGAGTTCTGCATATCGCTTACGTCCTGCATCACAGGAGCCCCTGATGAACTCTCTAGTCGGCTTCCACGTGTCTTGCCAAGGTTGATGTGCGCCTCGGGGCAGCCTTTATTTCCGAATCGGCTTCCGTTAGACTTTGAGGCTGTCTGGCCCTGCTTGTCACGTAATAGGACGAAGCTTGACTCTCCTAGGCCCTAAAGGCCTCTGTGTGTGGGGGCCCCAAATTCCCGAGGTGCGGTCTTTCCGCTTCGCCCCCCTAATTCCGTCTTCCGTTAAACGCTGACCAGACCGCGGTTTCTAGGAATTCCGCGTGGTCTATGGGCTCTAGCCCGAGGGGTTTCTCCCTGTTTCTGAAAAGCGTGTTTGTTGCCAACAATACGTGCCCGTTCGCCGTCGTCCCATCCTTCAGGTGCTCCATCTGTCGGTCTTTCAGTACTGATGCAAAGTTCAGGCGGGATGGCGCACCTTTAACCTTGTCCCATTGCCGCTACCAGCAGAACCGTCCAGGTACCAAGTGTCAGATTTCATCCCAGCCAGGATTCTCCCAGTAGCAATGTTTCTGGAATCCCAGCTTTTCTGAGCGAGCAACTGCAAGTCGGAACACGTGTGGTCTCGTTCTCTTACCCCCCATTCATTAATAAACGAGGCCTTGACCTGCCGCATACACAGGTTTCTCTCCTGTTCCTAACGCAAGCATTGGTGGCGCATCCCAAAATTAAGAGGACCGTCAAAGAGTCGAGTCCCACATCCCGGCAAGTTGACCGCCTTTTCTTTGCTGTAAATGCCGCCCCTATGCGTCGATTTCCTGACTCAGGCCGAAAGAAAGCTTTGCACCCATCAGTAGGACCAAGGATATCTACCTCCAGACCGTGAGATTCTAATCATTCTGCATTGCGAAGGGCGCTCTTCTTCGAAAGAATGACGTATCGTGCCTTCTCACCAGTACATCGCAAAGGTCCACTTTTGAACGGCCCAAACCTTTGCCCGTTGCTTCCCACGTTCTAAGGACCCGTCCTGCCGTCACGGTCCTATATTCGAGATCGAGACTAAACAGACCCTCCATCCTTTCATTCACAGGGGAAATGCAATCCCTGTCGTTGGTTGGTGTGTCGGTATGCGGGGGACTGTTCCTGCCTGCCCGATCACTATACGTAGATTGCTGCGTACAGGTTCTGAGAGCTATAAAACGGTGGGTACTTCCACCGGACGCGCAGGGTTGCGACCACTGTGGGTAAGCCTTCGGACGACAGTTGGGCGTGTGTGGGGCGAATGGATGGGCCAAGACGCGGCACGTCGACTTGCCGGGCTGTCCCCTGGCTAGCCACTTGAAGAAGACCGCTAGAGAGGGCATACTCGGACTGCTGCTCAAGCCGAATACTATCCTGGTCATGCGATCAGAATGAGTCATAGTAAAATTCGTGGCCCATTTGTCGTGCACGGAGGCTCAGACTGCGCAAACGCGGGAAGTATCGGAGCTCCCTTATATGGATCCAGGAACGAAGAGAGTTAAGGACATTCTCCATCCCCGGGCTTTTCATTATGGTTTTGTTCAATTTACTACTGCGCTAGGGTCCGGCGTGGAGGGCGGTGGACCAAGCCTCGCGTCGGCAGTGGCGCGCTCGTCCAGAGAACGGGCCCTTCAGTTAAGATACGATTTATTAGTTCTTCTTCTGTAGAGACGAAAGAGAACGGCTCTCCTAGTGGACGTTATTTGCCACAGTTGTCTGGGAGCTCGGGGCCGCAAGGAGAATATGGAATGGCCCCGTGTTCAGACAGGGATGCCCTTTGCATGGTCAGCATGGCCAGGACGGTGAAGTCAGCAGCAAGCGGCTAATCGGCAGGCTAGATAGATCCACTGAAGAAAGGAAGCGGACTGAAGCTCGGCCACATTTTCGAACTCCCCTTCGAAGCTCATCGTCGGAATGAAGTTCGGCGGAAGCGAAGCCGAACTCCCACTGGAAGATCATCAATGAAGTTCGACGGAAGCGAAGCCGAACTCCCCCTTCGAAGCTCATCGTCGGAATAAAGTTCGACGGAAGCGAAGCCGAACTCCCACTGGAAGATCATCAATGAAGTTCGGCGGAAGCGAAGTCGAACTCCCCCTTCGAAGCTCATCGCTCAGGACGAGCCGAACCCCCCATCTCGAAAGGTTTTGCAAGGAGGCGGGACAAAGTTCGGCCGCGTCCAAGGAGGTGGAGTGAAGTTTGGAAACGTCCACAACCTCCCAGCGCAAGAAAAGCCGAACTCCACCTCGAAGCAAAGCCGAACTTCCCTTTGAGGATCCTCATCCGAGTAAAGTCCCCGCGAAATGAAGTTCGGCACAAGCAGGGCAGAGCAAAGTTCCCCCGCGGAATGAAGTTCGGCATAAGTGAAACTCCGCAACTCATCGTCGAAAGGAAAGTTTGGCAGAAGGCCGAACTCCGAAGCTCATCATCGCAATGAAGTTCGGCACAAACAAGGGCGGAGCAAAGTTCCCCCGCGGAATGAAGTTCGGCACGAGGGCGGAGGAAAGTTCTCCCATGGAATGAAGTTCGATGGAAGGCCGAACTCCTCAGCTCAACATCCAAATGAAGTTCGCACAAACAAGGGCGGAGCAAAGTTCCCCGCGAATGAAGTTTGGCAAGGCGGAGGAAAGTTCTCCCACGGAATGAAGTTCGGCGGAAGGCCGAACTCCTCAGGTCATCATCAAAATGAAGTTCGGCATAAATTCCCCGCAGAATGAAGTTTGAAGGCGGAGGAAAGTTCTCCCACGGAATGAAGTTCGGCGGAAGGCCGAACTCCTCAGCTCATCGAAATAAAGTTCGACGGAAGCAAGGCCGAACTCTCCCTTTTGAGCTCATCAATGAAGCTCGGCGCAAGTGAATCCGAACTCCACCTTAAAGCCCACCATCACAGTGAAGTTCGACGCAAGCGGTGGCGGAACGAAGTTCTCCCATGCATGAAGTTCGGCATAAAGGAGGCCGAACTCCGCAGCAGATCACCCAAGTGAAGTTCGGCCGCGCTCGAGACCGCCCCAGGGCGATCGAGGCCGAACTCCGCCTCAAGTACGCCGCTACAATGAATTCACGGGAGGTGCAATAAAGTTCGGGCAAGCAAAGCCGACCCCCTCCCTGCGAGCAAGGAAGTCCGGACAAAGAAGCATGAAGTTCTCCCACGAAAAGTTTCGTGAAAAAGCGGAATGAAGTTCCGCGAAGCCCGAACTTCTCGAGCTTACTACAAAGGAGGCCCCGATGGAAGGATGCGAAGAAATCCTCCTCCCGAAAGGTTCCGCAACTATGACCCACTCCTCTTACTCGGATTCTCGACGAAGTTAAGAGCCAGCCGCCAAGACCTGAAGGACTACGGCATCCCCAAACGTGGTAAAGCCCCTACCATCGCGACCACGGCCACGATGCTGAGAAAGGCATCCGGCTACGAGACAAAATTGAGGAGCTCGTCAGGAAGGAGCGGCTGGAGAAAGTAGGCTAAGAGCACTGCCGTGACCAGAAACTCATGGGTCGACCGCCTCACAGCATCATCAACGTTACCCCAGGATGGATCTTGGTACGTCGGTGGTTCGTCGGCTCGCAGTGATAAAGCCAAGAGCTTGCTCCAAATCGAGAAGGCCAACATGGGATAGAGGAGGTCGTCTGGATGGGACTTACTACCCAAGGGAGGGAGCTCCGAGGAACAACGCCCCGACGACCCCTCAAATGGGGATGTGCTGTCCGTAACTCTCCTTCGGTAAAATTCTTTCCTTCCAATAATGTTATTCCCAGGCGTAGAAACTGCGATAACAGGGGATGGAGCAGTCAAATAGTTGCCATATTGGAACTGGCGGGGGACCTCGTGCTAACGGGGGCAGGTCGGAAGCCTTAGAAGCTCGACCGCGGGAGATAAGATCCCCCCGAGCGCGCACTTCGACCTCAACTGTAGGAGATAAGATCTTCCCCGAGGGAAGCTCGGCCGTAGGAGATAAGATCTTCCCTGAGCGCGCACTTCGACCTCGGCTGCAGGAGATAAGATCTCCCCCGAGGGAAGCTCGGCCGTAGGAGATAAGATCTCCCCCGAAGAAAGCTCGACTGCAGGAGATAAGATCTCCCTCGAGGAAAGCTCGACCGCAGGAGATGAGATCTTCCCCAAGTGCGCACTTCAACTTCGCTGCAGGAGATAAGATCTCCCCCGAGGAAAGCTCGGCCGCAGGAGATGAGATCTCCCTCGAGCGCCCGCGTCAACCTCGACTGGAGCGCCTAAGTAACCTCGGATAGAGGATAGAGGTAAGGCCCGCAAGCAGCATCGACCTTGGCTAGATAAAGCAACTGTATCAACCTCAAGCTGGAGATGGGATATCCCCCGAGCTTCGACCCAGACCAGCACAGAGCTCGGAGGAAGACTTTGGCAGTCGTCTTTCCTGCACTTCCTTCCTTCGATTTTCGAACTCGAAAGTGAGGGGGCTAGTGTTGGGGATAAATTCCGCTCCAGCCGAAGTCTAGCTCGATACCTGGCCTAATGCAACCGGCAGCCGCAGAAGAGCTACGGCAGACGAGCTTCTTCCAGTAGGCCGAACTAGTCAGCTTCCAAGCTTCACAAAGAACAGGATGGGGGGAGAAGCACGGACAACGGTCCGAATGTGCCCCCACAGCCGGTTAGAAACAGGAGGAGAACCTCGTCCTAGCGTGAGCAAAGTCGAAGGCCCCGTTCACAAAGGATGGGATGGGGGGAGAAGAACGGACGACGGTCCGAATGTGCCCCCATAGTTGGTTAGGAACAGGAGGAGAACCTCGTCCTAGCGTGAGCAAAGTCGAAGGCCCCGTTCACAAAGGACGGGATGGGGGGAGAAGCACGGACGACGGTCCGAATGTGCCCCCACAGCTGGTTAGGAACAGGAGGAGAACCTCGTCCTAGCGTGAGCAAAGTCGAAGGCCCCATTCACAAAGGACGGGATGGGGGGAGAGGCGAGGACGACGGTCCCCATGTGCCCCCACAGCCCGTTAGGAACAAGGAGGAGAACCTCGTCCTAATGCGAGCAAGGTCAAAGGCCTCGTTTACCTAAAATGAGATGGGGGGAGAGACGAGGACGACGGTACCCATGTGCCCCCACAGCCCGTTAGGAATAGGAGGAGAACCTCGTCCTAACACGAGCAAGGTCAAAGGCCTCGTTTACCTAAAATGAGATGGGAGAAGAGGCGAGGACGACGGTCCCCATGTGCCCCCACAGCCCGTTAGGAACAGGAGGAGAACCTCGTCCTAACGCGAGCAAGGTCGAAGGCCTCGTTCACCTAAAACGAGATGGGGGGAGAGGCGAGGACGACGGTCCCCATGTGCCCCCACAGCCCATTAGGAATGGGAGGGGAACCTCGTCCTGACGTGAGCAAGATCCGAGACCGAGCCTCAAAGTCTACGGCAAGCCTCGGCTGCGGAAGATGAGGCTGCCCCCGAGCGCCCACATCAACCTCGGCAGCAGAAAATGAGTTTCGCTTCAACTCCAAACATCGACCGAAGATGAGGTCTCCCCCAAGCCTCAGCTTCAACTCCAACGTCAACATTGGCTGGAGATGAGACCTCCCCCGAGCTTCAGCTACAACAAGCGCGGGACCCGGAAGAGGACTTCGGCAGTCGCCTATTTTGGTACTCCCTTCCTTCGAATTTCGAACTCGGGAGTGGGGGGACTACTGTTGGGGATAAATTCCGCTCCTGCCGAAGCTCGGCCTGACGCTCAGCATAATGCAAATAGTAGCCGCAGAAGAGCTTCAGCGCACTGGTCTAGCCGAACTCTTTCAGCCGGCCGAACTGCCAAGCGGCCGAACTCCCCAGCGTCCAGGCTTCGGGCCGAACTCCTTCAGCCGGCCGAACTGCCAAGCGGCCGAACTCCCAGCATCCAGGCTTCGGGCCGAACTCCCACCGCCAGCCGAACTTCCTGGCGGTCGAGCTCCTTGGACTCCAAGCGGCAAGATTTCTTCGGGAGACGGACTCCTCCCAGACGCCCGTTCGGCCATCCGAGCTCCTGCGAACCTCTCTACGGCCGAGCTCCTCCCGGGTTTCCCCTTCGGTCGAACTCTCCTACAAGTCCAAACTCCTCTGGACGAACTATCGCCTGCAACAAGACCGGACGATGCCTTACTCTCCGTACCGGACTTCATGCGGCCCACGACGTGCCAGTATGGCTCCCACGATCCACCGAACGATGCCATCCTCTCCGTATCGAACTCCATGCTATCCCAATGACTCTCTGCCAGACGGCATGGCCGTCATCATCAACTAAGCTCCGCTATAAAAAGGACCCTTTCAGATACGCTAATCTCTCTCTTTGATCTCTAAGCTCTCCTCCTCATCTCTAAGCTCCGAAACTCATTCCGAGCACTCCATTCCTGTTGGCTGAAAACTGACTTGACCGTCGGAGGGTCCTGATGGAGCCACCCCCCACCGGCTCCGAACGGAACTTCATTTTGCAGATCCCCGATGGCGACCTCGGTGGCCCCCACTCCGGCAACCTCCGACGACGACTAGTTTCTGCACCAACAAGTACAAAAAATGAAAAAGGAGCCTATCTAAATACGATGATTGAGCTAGCCAAGGGACAGAACTTTGGATTGGGAGATCCGAGTTCAGCTACAGCCAAGAATGAATACAGCAACTCGCAGCAATCATCGAAGGTTCATCAAATATTGCTCTCCGAGCTCAAAAGGAGGAAAGTGGCAAAGTGGTGGAGCCCCCAGTAACAACGACCAGCTATTTATAGGGGCTCAGATGGGTCCAATCTTGCATCGATTTGTGTTGCCACTATGGATGAGCACCAAGTGTTAGCTTGTGATTGGTCATCATCAGCTCAATGTAGATCCGTGGGTTCGACAATCCAAAAAGGTGGATTGAGACATTCAAAGGCACCAATTTTCGACACTTGTCCCCTTCTCTTGACAAGTACTCTACCTCGATATTATGTGACCTCGGACGAAGTCGAACTAACTTGAGATCGGACATCGACTATGATCGAAGATAAAAGAAGTCGGATCAGCCAACCTCATGGAGTTGACCCATGGGTTGCAAATCAATTCCTGTGCTTTCTATTCAGTGCTTTCCTCAGCTTCATCCGATCTCGACCTCAGTGACCCCAACTTTGGCCTTATCCGACTTTGGCCTTGGTGGTCTCGACTTTGGACTCATCCAACCTCCGACCTCTAATACATCACAGTTTGGGACTCGATATTTTTGGCAAGCCACATTAATCTCGTAAGATGACCATTTCAAGAAGAAAATTAATTTCTTATCAAATAGATTATCAGATAAGAAAATCAAAATGGCTCAGATCGAATCTCATCAAAAAGAAAAGTAATCAGCCAACCCCATGTCGCAAATATGGAAAGATAATCTCTTCCAATACGTTGATGCATAAAATCCAAGAATTAATTAATTCTCTTGGACATGCGTGACACTAACCCCTCCACTATAAATAAGGAAGAGTAGGGTTGACCCCAAGGTATGCTTTTCTCGATAATTTCCACTCCCTCTCTATTCTCCAACAATTGACTTGAGTGTCGGAGGATCCCCATCGGAGAACAATCTGGCCAAGGACCTATTTTTGCAGGTGTTGCTCCATCACTCTAGCATTTTTTAGCCAAGGACGAGCTTTCCGACCTCAAGCCTATGGTTTGACAATAATAGCCACCACCCTCTCCTTCTTTTCATGACCTCTCCCATGACTTTGAGAAGCATGACAACCATCAAAACATGTGCCGAAATGGTGACTCCCACCTAATCTATGCGAAACTCAGCAAAAACCTAGATCCCATAGGTTCTAGCTAGGTTGGCCTCAGGAAAGAGAGATCTCCACTGATTGGATGATTGAAGGCTCCTATCACTACAATAAATTCTATTGTCCATGACATTAATTTAGCCATATTTTTAAAAAAATATTGGAAAATCATATTTTGCAACATATTTATAGTAAAATGCTGGGTATAAATTTTTCTGCTATATTAATTTAACAGCATTTCTAAAAAATAGTAAAAAAATATAATTTGTCCCACATTTATGATAAAGTGCTGGGTATGAATTCATAGAATTATTACTTGGTCGATTAATAAATGAGAAATACTATATTTTGCTGATATAAAATAAAAATGTTGACTATAAAAAGCATAATTTTATGCCTATCCAAAAAAAAAGTGTAATTATTTATCCATCATTTCTTCTCTGAATAAAATTTACTATGATTTGATCTCTACCTTGATAGATAGCATTATATTTGTTTAGTTTGATTCTTCAGGATTGACTACAAAAAAAGTATAATGGATTGTTTTTGGATGATGAATTAGCATATTCTTCAAACTTGCGATCTTTCTAAATGAATGCAATGATATATTAAGATCTTCAATCATAATGATAGAGATGTTATTCAATAATTTGAGAAAGATAATACAATATGAAAAAGCCCTGGGGTTGGGACTCCATCGATGCCAAACTTTCTACTCCAAGACTTCTATAGAATTTGGATTTTATTAAGAATTGTAGACTTCTTTATGCATGCATCTATTTCCGTCGCTAAAAGGATAAGGAATTAACCTTGTCAAGAAAAAAATCAATCTCTCATCACCATAAAATAAGAAAACTTCTCACTCCAATATATCATCCATTGCCAATAAACAATAAGAGGAAAATCCAATGAAGAACCGTGCTCTATCACATAAACTTTTTTTTTTTTCCTGATTTTGGGACTCCCATCTATACTAACTTCTCATCCCTAGACTTCTATTGGATTAAGAATCCTTGAGGAAAAGGAGGAGGCGTGAGCATTTGTCTCCCATCACAAAAAAAAGGAAAGCAAAATGGAGTGTATCAACCATTGCCAAAATAAAAAGGGAAAGAGTTGTGCAATATCAAAAAAAATTTAAATTTAAAACTCCATCCATACTAAACTTCCTCTTATGGAAGGCTTATCCACTCCAATGCATGCGGCATGCCAAATTTCCTATCCAAGACTTAAAAAATTCTGATTGGGACTCCCAAATTTTAAAATTAGGACTTAATCCATATTGTACTTCATATTAAGGAAGGCAGGTCTACACCAATCCATGCCCAACTTCATGCCCCATGACTCTTATAGAATTTAAACTTTATCAAGGCATGTAGACTTCCATATATGCGCATCTATTTCCATTGTAAAAAAATAAGGAATCAACCTTGCCAAAAAAAATTAATCTCTGATCACCCAAAAATAAGGAAAAATCCTAGTCCAATGTGTCATCCATTGTCATTAAAAAATAAGAGAAAAACCCACCCATCCAAAGAACCATGTGATATTATAAGAAGAATTCTAATTTTGCAACTCCTATCTATATTGAACTTCTCATCCTAAGAGTTCTATTAGATTAAGATTGAATTTTCTATTAAGAAAGATGGGTCCAAGGCGAATAGAAAAAGAACGAATCAAGCAATATCAAAAAAAAATTTCTAAAATTAGAACTCCAACCGTACCAAATTTTCTACCAAGGAAGGTTGGTCCATCCATCCTAAAATTCAAGGAAACAAAAAGAAGGCACAAAAAAAGAAATGAAATAAAAAGAAGGCACCTTCCATCACCAAAACAAAAACAGCGTGCATCTATATCCATTCGCTAAAAAATAAGGAAGAAAATAGCATGAGACGTAGTACAACATAAAAATTTAAAAAAAAAAAAATCATAGGATTCTCATCTAGGCCGAACTTTCTAAGGCTTTTATTGGGATTGGACTCCAACCAACGGCATCAAACAAATTCAAAAAAGATATACGTAGGCATCCATCTCCAATCCATCGTAAAAAAGAGGCAGACTCCTATCACACTCCTATCACAGAAACCTCACATTAGGACTCCCTCCATGAAGTTGCGATTGCACCATCCGCATCGAGCAAAAACTCCTGACTATCACACGATCACAATTTCCTCCATTATATCTATGAGTAGGCTCTATCAATATAGAATCTCTTTGATCTCTATTAGTTTGAATCCTAATTTCATCTCTATCCTTTTCCCATGATAATTAAACTTTGATGTTTAGAGTCTAGTTGATGCCATGGGGCCTTAGGATTTTCTTAAAATACCTATTGATGCATCTATATAAAGCATAGAAATTATATATTTAATCATTATATATGTTTCATATGAATGAATTTCATATTCTTGTAATTTCTCTAATGATCTTTTATGTGACCTTTTTTTTTTTTTTTTGATGAATTTGAGTTAGAGAATATCTAACTCAGGTAATATTATATTAACATATTTGTAGATACTTATAATAGCTTGTATATTTAAAGATAAGGTGAGGTTTGGCTAATGGTTTTAACCACCAGCATCAGAGCTTTGAACAAATAGGTTTACAGGCTCCGAAGTTTAGAATGCTGGATTAGAAACATGCCTCTGTTTGTTTGACAGGTATTGCAGAAGCATTTGCCTCGTGCCCTCAGAAACTGGACGAGTTATATAATCATGGATTGGTCGAACAATCTGCTGGGAGGGCAGACTTCTCTGAGCATATCTACATTCACGGGTTTGATTCGCCTTCTCTCAACATGTGCAAGTGGATCTCCATTAGGAGCTAAAACTCTTCTCCTTCTTGGAATTAGTGGCGCACTTAAAGATATTCTTACTATTGTTCTGTTTTCCGTGTGAGCTGGCTGGTTTCTTTAGAGTACTACGACACGTTATTTTAGAATATTATTATATTTTATGTAAAATTGCGTCGATGCATATTAAAATCATGGCAAATATAAATGGTAACTAATGTATTATGTAAAATAATGTGCAGATGGATCGATGGTAAAGCAATTGTGATTAATGTATTATTTAATAAGGCTGACGGTTGGGCAAGCCACGTTACGGTTTCCACCCCTTTTTTGATGGGATGGTCCAGCTTTACTGGTACTAAGTGATTTCATTTGATACTAGATAAAATGTACAGGGCTGAAATAGTTGCTCCTAATTATTGAATATATTTTGGAACTTGCACGACAAGATCTAGTGTCATGAAGGGGTATTTCCCTTGATAAGGGTATTAATTGTCTTCATTCAGATGTATTATAAGTGTTGGAAGCCAAATAATATGCTATTGCCTGAAAATGAAGTTCAAAATAAGGTGGAGTGGTCCAATATTTGCCTCACCGAGTATCCAATTTTTTTAGCGGCCATTTTACGTTAGTGGGTTGGGTAGTGTGTCATGTTTAGACTATCCATTATGAGAGTTCAACTATTAGGTGGTTTTATTAGCATTTAGGAATGTTAGGCAGCTGGGTTTCCACCATGATTCACCCTCTTATTTCCACTTCTGATGGTTCTTAGATTTCCTTGCTTGGCCATGGCTTGCAAAATTTAGTTATCACCTTCCAACTTTATTTTGATTATTTATAATTTGATTGAATTGCTTGCTGTATCACCTTTGATCATGTTTCTTCTGAGTGATAAGTTGCCGTCCGGGGAATGCGGAACTATCCTGAATAATTTAATTTAGGGCATACCGATCTTTTGTGATCTATAAATTTCAGATTATTATTCTTCTGAATTTTTAATAATTCTATAGGAAATTTGATAGCACTTTGTGTTAGAGCTATATAATCACCATCATGGCCTATCTTTTGACTACACTTCAGATTCTATTTGTAGTTGGCAAATACTATTATGCACTGTAATTTTCTTCTATAGAGAACTCAGGTCCATATCTATATGGCTAGTAGTATCTCAGTAATTTTGTGTATTTTACTTTCATAATTTCAATATAGACTTTCATAGTTTCTTTTTCTCATTGTTTTAATTTTTCATATGTCATTTATATTCGGGAACACTGATTGAAGTGCATAAGAATTTCTTTTAATGGATAAGAGTTGGATTAATGAGTCTAGGTAATTTGGTGGTCCCAATAGCTTCCAAATATATTCAGCCATCTTACGGTGCATTGGCTTGACTATTTTTTTTTATTTGTTATTAAACAATATAGGGTGAGTAACTTGTATTTAAAGGGGATCGCCCAATTTCTTGACTTTGCATTTGCTAATGCATCCGAGGGAGGAAAGATCTTGTGCCCATGCATCAATTGTAATAATTGCTTATTGAAAAGTTGAGAAGATGTCTGTGATGATCTTATATGTGATGGGTTTCTAAAAGGATATACCAATTGGGTTTACCATGGAGAAGATAATCCATCTGCTATGTTGGATCATGACTTTAATATGATGATCAAGATGATATGCATGGGATGTTGCAAGATGCATTTGGAATCACAAACCTTGAAGGTGAACTGGCCAATCTACCTAATGAACATAATGGGGAGCCTAATGCAGAAGCCAAAAAAATTTTATAAGTTAGTTAATGAAGCTGATCAGGAATGTACCCTGGTTGCAAGAAATTTAGCAAATTAGCTTTTCTTATTCAGTTACTAAATATTAAATGCATGAATGAATGGAGTAATAGTTCATTTACCTCATTGCTTGGGCTACTGAAGAAGGCTTTGCCTACGGATGAAAGAGTACCAAAAACATTTTATGAAGCATAATTAAGGATTTGGGGTTGGGGTATCAGAAAATTCATGTCTACCCTAATGATTGCACGCTATTTTGAAAGGATCATACAGACTCTGGCTCATGTGCTTTTTGTGGTGCTTCTAGATAGATAGTTACAGAGAAATAAGCTGATTACGATGGAAATAATTTGAAAGGCAATCAAAATAAAATTCCGGCAAAGATCCTACTTTACTTCCCATTAAAACCAGAGATTGTTTATGTCATCAAATTGGATCTTTTTTCCAAGTCACAATGAACAACGATAGGGTTTATCTTTTTTCTCACAAATGGGTCACATAGTTGAGAAGACTGAACTCTATGCATTGGATTGTACGAGCACATCGCTCTGTCTTATTCAATTGTAATGTTGTTGGTCCATATCTCGAGCAAGAAGATCTCTATCTTTGCCAAGTCAGTTAAATGAATATAACTTTGATAATAATATTATGCTATTTTATGCGACCTTTCTTTGCTTTTTTTTGCTCGAAATATATATAGGAGATACCTTGCAGAACTTACGGCAAAGTATCCAAATGCATGAAGAAATCATATAGAAAACTACATAATAATACTTTCCATGATTGGTTTGCTTCTCATGTAAGAGTCATCTTTCATATTTTTAATTTTATTAATATGATAATTATTGGAATATTTTGGATGGTAGCATTGTTGATCATTATTTAGGTTGAAAAATTGCTCCACACAACAACAGAACCGGTAACAAACGAAGTCACCGATGGCTGGTTGGTGATCCTAATGATGTGACGAAAAGATTTACAGGTTACATCGTCAATGGATTTAGGTTTCACACGAAAAATTATGAGAGAAACAAAAGAAGTCAAAATAGTGGTGTTGCTGTGACTGCAAAAACATCAAGCTACTCAAGTGCAAAGGACAAAAATCCCATCGTTGGAGATGTTGCATATTATGGTGTGCTAACTGATATCATTGGACTAGATTATTTTGGCTACTTTAAATTTGTCTTATTTAGATGTGATCAGGTTGACGTATTATCACGAGGCAGTGGAATCAAGCGAGATGAATTCGTATTCGCTCTTTGTGAACTTCAAACGAACACTAAATACTGGTCAAAATTTGTCAGATGAACCATTTATATTGGCATCTTTGGCTGAGCAAGTATTCTATGTAAAATGACCCCATTGATATAGATTGGCAAGTTGTTATCAAGACGAAGCCATGGGACTTCTATGATTTGAATGGGGATGTGTTTGATGATGACCATGACATATTCTTAGATGGCGATCCAAGCAACACTGTTGCACTGTAAGACAACTTGCTTGCTGATTTAAATTTTGCTAGGACAAATGTTCCAGACATAATTGTTAATTAAGCAACTATATCGAATAGCAAGCCAATGCAAATGGATGGCGAAGTGGGTTCAGAATTCGGTGATACTGATGATGATCATATGTCCAATTTTTCATGATTCTTTCAAGACAAGTGAAGGTATTGTTGTCAAACTACATCATGCATCCTCTATTGATTTCTTGGTTTGGTTTGTCTATTTGTATTAATATTTTCTGCATTTAATTTATGCTAGCACACTCGACAGTATATAATTGCATTTATTTGGATATTTGTCTTCATGGAATTAAATTATTATAGGTCAGAAATTTGGTATTGACTTTTTTGATTTGATAATGGACTTTCCAATGCCAATTATGGCACGTGATGAAGGTCATTATAAGAAGCAACCACAATCACAGTGACAGCCACAACCCCAAATCTTTGCCAAGAATTCATCATTCGAGACGGTCTCAACCCCAAATGGAATTCGATGCTTTACCAGCCATGCAGCCTCCCTCACGCATGGTTGTTCTATCATGATTAATTTTGTTGATTCATGACTTTTACTCTATTTGCATGTTAACACATATCCTAATTATTGGATCTTATGGATTTATTTTCTAAAAATTGAATTTAATCTTCTTCAAGTGCCATCTCATCACACTCAAGTTGAGCAATCATACCCCTCTGCAGGCACTAGCCAATAAGGTATATCTCGACCACCTACAAATGCAAATGATAGTAAATCAAAATTAACATCTATCTTTATTAAGTAGATTATTTAATTTTATTGAAATGATAATATTTGATTATTTATGTAGATAATTTTTGGAGGACTCGAGGTCCTACAACATATCCTCGAGTGTCAAAGAGACCAGATGGTGTTCGCCTATATGTTCGAACCAATGAATTTGGTCAGCCTGATGGGAGATGCTCCACCGTTTAGTGGTCATCCAGGCACTCTAGCTCGAAAGGGCAAAGTTGCCCATCTGTTACTCAGATTGGAGGCACGTACCCACAGAGGAGGAGGAGGATATTTGGAAACTTATTTTGAAAATATTATTTTCTTTTATTTACTATTGAATATTTATATGCTAGTTAATCTATCAGAATGAATAGGATGGATCTTAAAAAATTGCTTCAATTATCTATGATTTTGCATTACATTTTGTCTTGATCTTTGATTTATTTATTATCTTATTTTATTGTAGTTTTATGAAGTAATTCGACTTTCATTATCTCTGTAGGATATAAGTGGGCATGGAGCCCTATGCTAAAAAATGGGTGATTAGCTCATTAGGAGCAAAATGGAGGGATAGGAAGGCGGAACTAAAAAGAAAGCATTACAAGCCATATAAAACTGATGCAGAGCGAGTTACAAATATGACTGAAACTAGAGTCATTATAGATCAATGGCACCAACTTATTGAAATTTGGAATAGTGAGGCATCCAAGGTAAATTATAAATGCAATATTTTACTCTATATTTTATATTATACATGTGTGTGAATCATTTTCATTTCACAATTACGGATGCAGATGCGAAGTGAAAAAAACAAGGGGCACACCGCAGGATCGAGAAGATTTGCACAGATCAAAGCAAGAATGGTAGAGTTTTTGCCCTATTTTATGGTACTATAATCACTATTTTGAGAATATTTGATTTGCTGATTATGGATGAATAGTATGTAGGTTTTCAAGGTCTTGCTTCTAGAACTTATGAATTTTGAGAACATTTGTTTTGCTGATTATAATTAATGTTTTGAGAACATATATTTTACTGATTATGGATAAATAATATGTAGGTTTTCAAGGTATTGCATTTAGAACTTATAAATTTTGAAGAATACATCATAAAGCATTGAAAACAATATTATCATATCATGTCATTGGTTCATACAAAGCTGGAACCTTCCTTTCTATCTTTGACACATTCCCTTGCAGCAACATTGGTTCATACATCCCATTTCATTTTGTTTTCATTGTGAGGCACAAATTAACATTAAGAACCCCTTATTCACTGGAGAGTTCTTTCTAGTTTCTAGCCATGAACGAAACGCCATGGAGATAGTATATAGCTTGTCAAACAACCAGCAATCTCCAAAGTTAGCTAGAATTTTCTTTTTCCTCGTAAGTGGCCGGCTTAAAAATCTACAGATTGTAGTCCGTTGACCGTAAAACCATCGAGCACTCCAGCACATAACATCTAATCACATAGCTATCCATTCTATCTCAAACGAATGCTGGTCAAAATAAAAAGTATCTTTCGCAAAGCCTTGGTTCATTTTGGACAAAGAACATAGCAGAAACTAGGGGCATGCTATAAAAATCTAAAATCTGCAAAGCCTGTATCTGAAATTCTGAAAACCTGTGACTGCATTGGAAAATCTGAAATTCTGAAATTCTGAAAACCTATATCTGAAAATCTGAAAACTGGTATTCACAGAACCTGAAAACAGTAAAATGTAACTGCATTCTCGTTTCACCATTGGGCCTGGAAACAAGCTTTCTCAGCTTGATCCATTACCCTCCTTCTGTAAATATTCTCCCGTTAATAAAATAGAGGTGGTATAACCTCCCACTTCATTAAAAAAAAAGTTATCTTTTGCACATACTGGGAGTTTCATCTTTATGGAAGAAGTTTCCTAAGACACTTAAGCATTAGTTTTTATATGTAAAAAAATATTAGTTTTACTCTGTCACCTATTCAGCATAAAAAATAGCAATATTTCATGATCCACCAATTACTCACTGCATAAAGACTAAGAAGGCATATACTTTTTTTTCAAGTTTGCTAATTTGTGTAGTGAATAAAGAAGCTTTTATCAAAAGTAGATTAAAGAAAAATCATAACTGAAAGTTGTCCTTTCATATAAGGCCTCCTTGGAAATGAATCCCATCATGCAAATTATCCTTTCATAATTATTGTTTCCATATCCATAATTATTTTGTTAATATTATCTTCTTTGTTAATTTTATGTAGCGAAAAAAATGGCTGATGGGAAGGAACCAACAAGAGCTGAAGTTTTCATTGAAACACAGAGACACAAGGATGGGACCCCTGTAGATTTGGAATCAGCATAGAAAATTGTTTGTACATAATGCGACAATAAAGAAATTATCTTATTTAATTTACTAATTAAAATTTATAAAACTATCAATACAGGCGGAGCTTGAAAGGCTCACTAATCTGCAATCACACTTGGAGGACAATATCAACCCAAATGATATATTCTCTCAAGTCTTCGGTGAGGAGAAACATGGTCACGTTAGGACACGTGTATTTGGTGGCTGTCCTGCTGATCTTTGGGGCAAAAACTCTAGTTCTGTGGAGAGTACAAAGATGCAAATAGACACTGCAAATAAGGCTCGTGAACTTAAAAGAAGTTACAATTTGTTCGACAAGAAAATGCTAATGTAAAGGTCCAGTTAGTAGATTTTAAGGCATCGGTGGAATCTATGCGAGGCAAACAGACTGAGGTTGACATGCCACAACTTCTCATATCAGACAAGACATTTACTTTTAGCAAATATGTTTATAATTAACTAATTTGAATGTATAGATAAACTTTAACTATTTATTTCATAAAGGATATTAATGCTTCTAGTGATGATGACCAGCCACCGACACAAAATTACTCATCTTCTTCAAATTGCCATGTTGCTACATCCCCGCCAGGTATTTAGTTACACTTTTATTTTTAAATTCTTGTTAGTCTCATTTTCTAAAATCCTATGAGCTTCTTTAATTTGATTTTTATGCTCATAAAATATGCTATGTGCATGTCAGTCGTGACAAAATGAACTAGTGGGTTAACCAATTACTTAATACACGTACGTATATATGATTTTAATTCCTCTAACTACTCAACGACTTCATTTCTAACTCTAAAGCCATATTCTATATATACTCAAATGTAACCCAAGTCTATTTATGTCTTTTTTTTTAATTGAAATAATTTTATCTATTTAGATGCAGGGTATTTCAAAAAGGATAAAGTTACAATGTTATATTTCTATTGAGGTAAGCTAAAAAGCTTGTTAGCTTTTAATTTATTTTTTTTAGCTCAATAGATATACTTGCAATCTATTGAGCTTTTTTAGCATTTGATTATTTTATTTTTTGATAAATATTATAGATAAAAGGACTTTTCCAGTATGCATGCAAGATTGACATTAAAAAAAAAAATTATAGCAGAAGAAATCTAATCAAACATGCATCCATGAGTAGTTTCGGGATTTATCATACACTAAAGATTAAGACATTAAAAATAATTTTGAAAGATCAAATCTTCATCTTTGTACAGATAGATGTACACCGTAATCTAATGATCGTGGATGTCTTCAAAATCCTCTTGAAGCCATATACATGTCTAGCCTCTTCAGGTATCCACATAAGATCATCATCTAATCAAGAATTTGATCTCACCATTTTCTTGCAAAGATCCTTTTTGATGGTGAATTTATTTTGCTTTTTTGTTGAAAATCCTTCTTAAGAATTTCAGCCTTTTCTTTTCATAGATCATACTCTGCACATGAAAGGATCAAGAACCTTTCTCAATCCTTTCTTAATTTTTTTCTCAAGAAAATTCAGTATCCTTCGAAAATGGATTAGCAATCTTTACTGATCCTTCCTTGATTTCCTTCACAAAGAAATTCATGATCCTCATTTGCTCTCTTTTCATTTACTTTGTTCCTCTCCTGGAGATGGACCTCCTTCCACCAGAAGACCTGGGCATAGAACTCTTCCACGTGAAATCCATTAGAGAGGAGAGAGAGTGGCATGAGATAGGGGACACTCCCCTTTCTTCTATGCATGAGATGGGAGAGAGAGAGGCAAAAAGACTCCGGCACTCTCTTTCTTGGCGTTATAATTAATAATGAGGCACTAGGTTTTTCGTATGAAAATCCAAGGGGCATGGATAAGGTTAGGCGCACAAGATCATCCTCTTAAGATGAGATTCTATCTCATCATATAATTAACAATAACTCTTATCATATAGAATCCTACTATAATAAGTTTTTGACAAATCAAATCCTTTGACCAATCAAAGACCACTTTGAGAAGGACTTTAGCTAGCCCTAGGCGCCCTCTCTTTTTTGGCATAAGAAAAGTTACGTGAGGAAAGGTGGTGCCAACACTTGGCCATAAGGAGTTCTTCTGTAGGTTAATCAGCTTTAAATGGATAGAGATCCAAGTGGCTTGAAATACTTTGACTAAGTCAAAATTTTTATCTCATAATGAGTCTAATTGCCCTTGGATTTAGGGTTTCTATAAACCCTAATCGGTTTGGTCAACCTAGTCCTAGTCTAGTCCAATTAAATATCCATTAAATTTGACTCAAACTCAACCCCAATTATTTAATTTGATCAAATCAAATTATATAACATTGCAATAATTGCACATAAGTCCTCTAAACTCACTAACTATTAGTATGTCCTTTCTTGTAAGTTTTGCACTTTAGGATCACTAATTTGTAACAATTACAAGTCAATCCATCATCAATCACATCAATAATTAGATCCTAAGGTGATTCAAAATCACATCCATGATCTGATTAGACACAACCTCTTTGTGTGGGATTCCATAGATTCTATTTCATTACATAGTGAAATATATTATGATCTCCATCAATAATATCATTGAAACTCTCTTTTCAATGGATTAAAATAATTTTAACTTATCTAATGAGAATTATTGACCATCAAAATAATTCTCATAGATCCTATAATCCACCAATGATGCCTAATAGTATGTAGTGGTATTCCGGCAAAATATAATGGATGACCTCTAAATGCAGTTACTGTGTAATACAATCCTTCTATCATAAGTTCTGATAAAATGGAGGTTATAAAATTTTTTGTCAAAATCCATAATCTATCATATGTCAAATTTATTCAACTCGAGTTTCTATTATAAAAATGTTGAAAATCTTTTTCCAATATTCATGCTACCCTAAACAAGGTCTTCTGAACTCTATCTTATAAATCACATAGAACTTCTTCTTATTTATCAAGATCGATAGATTTTTTTTAAGTGTACATTCTATTCCTACAATAAACTTACTGCAGCCAATATACACCACAAAGATCCAAATGATTAGAAGACCAAGTATATGTATAGTCAAATTACCAAAAATTCATTAAAAATAGTCCAGGCACCGCAGATTAAAGAACTAGTCACACTACTACAGCATCAAATAAGTCATTGATGAGTGGATAGATATCTAAGTAATTTTTTATATTGGTTACACTTGATATCCTTATTTTTTAATAATTATCTATACTCTTACTTCAGTATCCCTATATTGTAGTCTCGAAACTCGTCTATCCTAAAAAGAAAGTGATCTGTACATCAATCTATCCGAATCAATTACCATTCTTATGATGATCCATCGATCAAGAGCATTTAGGAATTAATCACCAATAACATATATTTTAAATTTTCAACTCTTAAAAATATGTGTCATCATCTTATCAATTTCTTAGATGATTTATGAACACATAAATAAACTAAATAACCTAATAATAAAAATATTAAATATAAAATTATATTCTAAAATAAATATATTGATTTCTAAGATATATATCTAATAATAGATTGGAAACTTATTACATAAGAAGTTTCAATTAGTAAAGATCCACTCACCATGGTAGAAAATGATATACTTGGACATCAATTTTGGAAAGTACATGTGTGCCTCAAGAGCATTTAATAAGGCCATGAGATCAACTAAGAAGAATTATGGATGCAGGAGGATCGATTGTCGACCTTCAACTTATATATTATACTAATACAAATTATTTATATATTTATATGAATTTAATTTTTATAATAAATAAAATATCTATGTACCATAAACTAATTATGCATTCCTTTATTTTTGTAGGTAGTAGTTGCAGAAGATTAAAAAAAATCATTTGCAGTTACCATGGAAGCATAAATAATTTTGTTTATTTCAATAAAGTACTTCTTCAATATGGTTGTTATGATTGCATTTGTTTATGTATGTTATTTACTATATGTTACACGTAAAGAAACCTTTTTTGTTTTTTTATTCTTGCAGAAAATATATTCTAAAAAAAAATATGAATATTTTATATAGCATTTTTATAAATTTAAATATCATAAAATTGCTACAAAAAGCTCTTATGAAAGACCACAATAAATACTAAAACCTCATGTTTTCAAATACGATAAAATATAAATAAAAACTCTATTATATATGCCTTTCCTAACACTTCTAAATGCCGGCAAAAATCATGATAAAGTAACCTCAAAAGTAACAAATTACTCGCATTAGGAAATACCATAAAAAAATTAATATTTAAAAAAATAACCATAATAGATGGTTTTTTCCGATACTTGTAAATTCTAGCAAAAGCTATAGCATTTTGTAAATATTGGGAAAGATCCATTCAAAATGCCGCAAAAAAAAACTAAATCGTAGTATTTTATAAATACATCATATTAATCCTCCGCATTTCATAAATATGAGAATACGTCGGAATACAATCCCCCACATCATATTAGTCCATACTTATCTAACATTTTTAAAAAATAGGGGAGCTGTAATGGGCGACATTTTTTTTTATGTTTGCCAGAATTCTCCAGCATTTTTGGATTGCTGGGGATTCCATAACTTCTTGTAGTGAATGAAATCCCAAGGAAAGTTGAGGTCCTTCGTCACCTAGACAAGTCAAGAAGATTGGTGTTCGTTTGGCCATGCACAGCAGTGACAAAGCTGCTCGATTGAGCTAGGGTTTGGATGAAGTGGATGACGATGTTAACCAGGGTGGCGGGCTCCACCATATCACACTTGACAGTGAGACAGATCTAAACCAATGCGACTCCAAAAAATAGTAGCGAGAAAAAGAAGACGAGGGCTGTGCTCCTCTTCATGCTTGGCTGGTAGTTCCATTCATGGCGGGAGTTAGGAGATTTATGGGTTGCGGAAGGTTTGTAAGAGAATCTTCTTCATTCAAAGTTCATATTTTTTTCGGATCCTTCTCCGAGAGCTCACCATTCTCCATTCTCTTTTTATTTTTTATTATTTTATTCAATGGCAATGTGGCGGCATTTTATAGGTCCGGTATACCGTTGAGCTAGTATATTGGGTGTTGGATACAATTACTCGGTTAATTGTGCTGCCACCGGCGCTTGAGGAGGCGGGGGACATGCGCTGAGGCCGCGCTAATTTTCAATATATCAAAACTAAATCATACAGATCACAGATCTCACAGAAGGTCGCACAGAAAGCTTCATCAAGAAAGGGTCGCATGGAGATGCTGGACCAGAATGCCATCCATCCGCATAATAATCCATTTCCCCATAATCGAACGGCAAATAACTTCCCGCATACGAACTATATATACAAACATGTATCCTATTCGCGTCTCTCCTCCAAGACCTCATCACTTCGCCTTTTTCGCGGGTCCAATCTCTTTGCGGCGAGCGCGTGAGCGCGAGGAGATCACCGATGCCTTCTCCGATCCAAAGCCCTCGCCTCCTCCTCTCCCACCGCTGCCTCCCCCTTCATTTCCCGCCAAACCCCTTCCCCTTCCCGCCAAATCCCCGCCGCCTCCTCGACCGCCACGCCGCTGCGTTCTGCTCCCAGCCCGCCCCCGCACCCCAAACCCTAGCTCCCGCCGTGCCCCCCTCCTCCGAGATCCTCTCCATCCGCGAATCCCTCCTCTCCCGCCGGAGGACGGCGGCGGAGATCGCCGCTGAGTACCTCGACCGCCTCCGCCGCACCGAACCGCAGCTCCGGAGCTTCCTCCACGTCTCCGAGACGGCGATGCGGGAAGCGGAGGAGGTGGACCGGTTGGTGGAGAGTGGGGCGGAGCTGGGGCCGCTCACCGGGGTTCTGGTTGCCGTGAAGGATAACATTTGCACCGCCGATATGCCGTCGACCGGTGGGTCGAGGATTCTGGGCAGTTATCGGCCGGCTTTTGATGCCACGGCGGTCAGGAGATTGCGGGAGGCCGGAGCGATTATAGTTGGGAAGACTAATTTGGACGAGTTCGGGATGGGGAGCACCACCGAAAGCTCGGGCTTCCAGGTTTTAGTCTTAAGTTTGTTGCTTTTTAAGTCCCCTCCTTGCTTCTGATTGATGGTGTGAAAAGGTTTCCATTATTTTGTGATCTCTTACTTGCTAGATAAGTAATTGGATAGTTTGAAGCAATTGAACAAATCGTTCTGTTAGAAATTCTGATGTTTTTGGTTCAATTTACTCGAAATCTAATGTTAGAACTGGTAATAATTGATTAAGAAAACTTGCAAAATTTCAATTTTTGATTGCCATTTCATTAACGAATTTATCGAATAATGTATAACATGATAACGTAAGAAGTTTTTTATGTTCAAATGTTCTTAGGTTACTACAAACCCTTGGGATGTCTCACGGGTCCCTGGAGGATCATCAGGGGGTTCAGCTGCTGCTGTATCTGCTAGACAATGCGTGGTATCTCTTGGAAGTGATACTGGTGGTAGTGTGAGGCAGCCAGCATCTTTTTGTGGTGTTGTCGGAATGAAACCAACCTACGGGCGTGTCTCTCGATTTGGGCTCATGGCTTATGCATCATCATTGGATGTCATTGGATGCTTTGGTTCTTCAGTCGTTGACACTGCCATTCTTCTATCTGCAATATCTGGTCATGACAGATTAGACGCGACTAGCAGTAAGCATGTAACAATTTAGACACCCTCATTTGTCACTTTATATTTCAGTGAAAGTCCTTGATCCACATTAATTTACTAGTAGGAATCATAAAAAGAATTACCAATCAACATTTTTGGCCTTTTTATCTGTTTTCAGGAGGTTTCTGACTATGCATCTCAGTTGGTTTCACTTGATCATTTGGAGTCTAAACCTTTAAAGGGACTAAGAGTTGGGGTGATTCGGGAAACTATCGGAGAAGGTGTGGACCTGGGAGTGACGTCCTCTGTTCAAGCTGCTACTTCACACTTGGAACAGCTCGGATCAATAGTCACAGAGGTTTTCATCTTCATAGATTTGCCCTTCCTTTGAATTCTAGAACTATACCATAGAATGACTTATTTATTTTGTCTTTTATCTTCAGATTCAGTTGCCAGCAAATCACATGCTTTGTAAAACATTTATTGAAGGTTATGTATGATATTTTGCACTGTAGGTATCATTGCCTTCATTTTCGCTTGGTTTACCAGCCTACTATATCTTGGCTTCATCGGAAGCGTCTTCTAATTTGTCACGCTATGATGGTGTAAGGTGACAGCCTACTGATTTCATAGTTTTTTTTTTTCTTTTTAAAAAATGTATATAGTAGCTGATGAGTGTTGCTGCATTATATCACTATTTAGCCATCTCTTTTATCAGGTATGGATACCAGGCAACAGCTGATGAATTAGGTTCTCTTTATCGGGATTCCCGTGCTAATGGGTTAGGTCCTGAGGTGTGGATTCATGCTCTTCATTTCTATTCTGAATTTGCATCTTTTCTGAACTGCTATAATTGAAATCACCAAAATTCTTATTCTTGTTTTCTTATTTCTGAACTGCTATAATTGAAATCGTCAAATTCTTATGCTTTTTTTCTTAAATCAGATGTTAAATACAGATTAGTCAGAGGGTGGTTCATCTGTAAATTGACATTTCCATAATTTTTTTTAGGTCAAGCTGAGAATTTTGATGGGAACATATGCTTTGTCTGCTGGATACTATGATGCATATTATAAGCATGCCCAGCAGGTAGGTTATTCATGCTGCAGCTACCTTTTCTCTCTCTCTCTCTCTCTCTCTCTCTCTCTCTCTCTCTCTCCATCCTGTTGTTCATATATGCATTTGTGTCTGTATATATGCAAAATGAAGGAAAAGAAGAAAGAAATTTTAAAAAAGGTACATAAAGAAGATGTTCATGACTTTTTAGCTTTCTAGGTGAGGACACTGGTTCGGAAAAGCTTCAAGGATGCACTGGATAAAAATGACATTCTCATTTCACCTGCAGCACCATCAGCTGCTTATAAAATAGGTATGATGGTTCTTGTGTTTATGGTTTTATACAGATATTCCTTTCCACTTCTATCACAATGTTATTATTGTTGCAGGTGAAAAGACCAATGATCCGCTAGCCATGTATGCAGGCGATATCATGACTGTATGAATCTTGAATTGTCCTTTTTTCATATTAGTCTACAAATGGTTCTCTTCCCTGCTACCCAATATGAGGAGACCTGCTGTTTCAATCACTTCAGAATCAATTAATTGCAATTAGATATGTTGACAAACATGTGAATGCTTTCTTTGTGGTACTGGTGGTTCAATATCGAAAAAGGATCTTGAATCATCTGTTGAACTTGATATGAACTGGATATGTTCTATATTGAATATTTTGTGTCAGCTTATTGTTAGTATGGGTTATATGCAGAACAAAATGTAGTGCAACATCAACAGAAAAAAAGGATGAGCTTTATTTGTTAACCCTAAGCCACTGAAGAGTGACCTTGAAAGGGAGAACAGTAAAGATCATTTGACTATCTTCATACAAGGAACTTTTCTGTGCTGTAGCTGCTATGGATTTCCATGCCACTTGTAGCTAATGCCAATTTTTACGTTTTTAGAATATGAAATTCATATTGATGCCAGTCTCCTAAGGAATCACTTTGCCATACCACCTTGGAGAAAGGGATGCCCCCTGAATTAGTCACCACCATACTGCATCTCCACGTGACCTAATGCCAGATTAATTACATGTAGTTTTTGATGAAGGTCAGATACCATGTTATCTTAATTTGGCCTGAACACAGTTCAATGTGACAAGTAAAGTAATTAGCTCTGCAGTTAGCATCCCTGCAAGATGTAAGCTAGAATATGTTATGCATATTTTTAGTAATTTGCCTTTCTATAAATAGCACCTAGGCTGTGCAACATAGTACCCTTTTCCAATATTCTATTGTTGTATATCTTGGGGTCATTCAGTCAAGCTGAAAGAACAACAATTGGCTCTATTTTTAGAGTAGAGTAAATATATAGGAGAAGACATGTTAGGAGGCTTGTAAGAAGCAGGCAAGTAATGTATCCACTAGTTAAATAAGAAAATGAGTGTGAAGAGATTCTTGGTGCTGCAAGGAGAATTATCAATGGATTGTTACATATCATTAAAACTATTTCTGGTACTATGTGTCACTGTAATAAATAATAAATGAAAAGCCTTTTTTAGGACTTCTTCAATAAGGATTGCTTTTAAACAGCATGCTGAGCAAAATTCTAATGTGTAGAGGATATGTTGGTTATATTTTGAAGAAATGTTAATTAATGGTTAACAGTATGCAGGCGAATGTTATAATTTTACTTTCTTTATGTAGGTAAATGTAAACTTGGCTGGGCTCCCTGCATTGGTAGTACCTTGTGGTTTTGTTGAAGGTGGACCTGCTGGCCTTCCAGTTGGTGTTCAGATGATCGGTGCGGCCTTCCATGAGGTGAGTCATAATCAAGCCTGCACCTGGAATTGTAATGTAAAGCCGATGGAGTGTTATGTAATCTTAAAACTCACCGTGCTTAACTTGTATCATGCCATTCTCCCATATTCATTCATGCCTTTGACTAAAATATTTTGATGATCTACTACTTGAGACCATGTTCCTTTTGACCACACTGTTAGCATCACTACCTTAGTCTAACTGGTATTAAGCAAAACTAACAAACTTTTGCTGTTTATCCAAAGTTTGAGACTTATTCTCGACCTTTGAAGTTGGCCACATATCTCTGAGCTGGGTTGGGGCAGAACTTGCTGAATATTTGAAGTCTGAACCTCTAGCACTTGCTTTGCTGTTTGTTTGACTTTGAAAAAAAAGGAAGACTTGTGAAACAGACTTGAGTTTGATGAGCAAGGTTCTGAATGCTGGTGTTGTATATTACTGCAAATCATGTTCAAGAGTCAAGTTGGAGCTCTCGTTATGCTCACTCAGGAACTCAGACCCATGATAGTATATTTTCCGGAATAATTCATTGATGATTAGCTCGGTATCAGCTTAATTTTCTAATTTTCTAATTGTTTCTTATATCCTTGTTGTTTACACAGGGGAGGTTGCTGAGGGTGGGCCATATCTTTGAGCAGACGCTTCAGAATCACAGATTCATTCCACCACTGTTTGCCGAAAGCTAGGCTGCGGTAGTTTTGTTGCCATGTGGAGAGGGAAGTTTCAGTATTTCATGGCATACTGATGGATCAAAATATGCATGTGGAATACATTTGGTGATGCTATTTGCGAGTTGGGGCTCTTTAACATATCAAATTTTGTGTATTTTTTTACTTTTTTTAATTTTTTTTTGCTCTTCTTTTATTTTAAATGTATATTGATTACTCTCTCTCTCTCTCTCTCTCTCTCTCTCTCTCTCTCTCTATATATATATATATATATATATATATATATGCATGCGTGTGCGTGTGAGCGAGCGCACGTATGGTCTTTGTTTCTGTGGTTGAGAATGACCATTACCTGTATCCATGTGGGTTCTTTAGAACAAACCATATAACTGATATCGTCGTCGATCTTTTGTTGGTTTACTGTGCAATATTTGCAGTGACTCAGCTAGAATGCAATTTCTTCATCAAAGATGGGTGATCAACTATTCTGTTGATTCTTTGATATCATTCTGGAGAAACTTGTAACCAGGTTTTGTATGTTGAGACAGGGGATCCATTGGGAAAGGAAAACTCATAGAATTTGTTTGGTTGGAATATATTAAATTATAAATTAATTTATTATTTTTTTAAAATTATTTAATTAAAAAAATAATTATGAAAAAAATAATTTTTATTATGTGTGATCGATAGAAAAATAATATTAAAAAATAATATTAAAAAATAATTATTATGTTTAGTAGAAAATGATTTTTAATCATGATAATATTTATAAATATATTTTTTAATATAAAATATTTTTTAATATAAAAATATTATTATTATTTTAAATTAATTTTTATATGATATTCTTTTTGCATGATATTATTTTTATCTTAATTTTTTTATAAAAAAATTTATTAAATAAATTTTGAAAATATTAAAATAAAATTAATGATTATATATATCATTTTATTGTAGATATTTTTATTAAATATAAATTATTATTATTTAAAAATTTATCAAATATTAATTTTTTTATGATATTTATTTTATTTTTTTAAAAAAATAAGCATAGATTTTTTTTTTTTTTTTTTCATCATGTCAGCATGAGAATTATTTTTTCCTGTTAGATTATTCTTAATCAAACGGCCTCATAGGCGCTTACGTTCAGGTTTATCCTGTGGAATCTCAGCAGTGTTCATATGACTCCGAAGCGGAAGAGAATTTAGCAGGCCTTTCAATATGAAAATATATCCACTTTTTGCTTCTCATGTGGGCGTGTGGGTCATCTGGCGGATTCGTGCTCATTCCCGCCGGTGATGGCCGATCAATGGCCCCTGTATTTTTATGAACAGGGTTCTTCTTAGGACCGGGTTCAAAAGACGGCCTCCACCAAACGGGAGACCAACTCAGGCCACGGTGAGCTTGGAGACGTTCCGGTGATTTAATCGGGGGAGAATTTGAGTGTCTTGTTAGTCATGCGACGGCTATATTTGCAGTTGGAATTGTAGGGAGCCCGTAAAGCTTTCCTCTTATAATGTGGTTAAAAATGTTGTGCATTAGAAAAATTCTCATATTTTATGCTTTTTGGAAATGAGACTATCCATGAACTCGATTCCTTGGTTGATCATTTTTGCACTGCAGAGTACCGTGACATCCTAGAAAGCTGCTACATCAATCTATCTTGGAGATGGATGGCTATCGCTTGTCTTAGGTGCAGACTATGGATCGCACCAAGTATAATTGCTCGGATTTTCATCTATCCGTCTCTGAAAAAGATGTCATGGTGGCTATGGAGGATGGTATAATTTCTGTGGTGTACAAAGTCCACCATAGAGGATTTAAACTCATCTTAGTTTACAGTGTAATCTATCTGCTATGCATGTAGAGGATCTCACTGATAGAATTATTACTATTTGAAAGTTAGATTGTGCTGAAATTGAATCTAGCTCAAAGAATACGCAAGTGGTCCTGAGTATCATATCAAAGCTCCATCAACAATCATGGGTTTATGGTGTTATTTTATGCAAAGAACAAATCATAAAAATTTTAAATCCAATGGGGCATTCAGGTTGAGTTGGGGTCAATTATGGCTGGACCCAACTCGAAATGTTTAAATTTGAATCAAGTCCAGATCAGGTTGGATTTGCATTTCGAATTAACCATCCAGCTATTCTTTATACATAAAATATAACACTTAAAGATTAAATATAAAATTAGTATAAATTTAAAAATCAATTTTATTTTAAGTTTTTATTTAAAATCTTTAATTTTATCTAAGTAACTGATCACTTTAAATTTATAAAGTATAATTGATATACTTGAAGGTATTACAGATCAGAATCCACAAAATTAGATAAAGAAATGTGAATGTTCAAATATAATTAAATGAAAAATAAATAAGGACATGATTGTTAAAAATGCAACGAAATGAATAAGGACTTTGCACAATAAATTGAAAATGCTATTTAAAGTGTAAGAAAGAAGTTTGTATGATATTCTTTATACATAAAATTCGTGACAAATACCCATTGTAGGATGGGATGTCCAACTAATAGGACACTTTCTGATATGGTTAATTAGGAGGGAAAATAAATCAAGCTGACCTAAACCCAACCTAGTGCCATCCCTACTAGATCTCACTAAATCCAAATATCCATGTTGGCTCCGAGTCACGTATTTTTCAACCCGATCAACTCAATTTGTATATCATCCTAGTATGATTTGGGTCAATAAACAATGGGCATAAACCTAACTCGAACTCAATTTAGCTTGGTGCTGAAATGAAAATTATATAAACTTGCTTCTCCTTCACTCTGAATATATTTCCTAATTCATTGAATAAACCTTAATTTAAGCTAATTCTTTCTTTTTCATCTCAATAACTACATCTTCTCTTATCTAGTATGATTTAATTACAATTAAGCATTCACATTTCATTATTTATTTTAGTGAGTGCTTATTTATAATGCTCTTAAGTACATCAATATATATTTTAAAAATCATAACTTGTAAACTTAAGAATGATTAATTACTTGGATAAATTAAACATTTTAGAATGTAAATTTAAGATTAAGTTGGTTGTTTACAATTTTTATTTTTTTAAATAATTTCATATCTAATTATTAATTTTTATATTTTAACTCTAAGGTTATATATTTGACTGGAACTGCAAACCCAACTTGACCCTAAACATCTGGGTTCTCTATTGAACATGCATGAACTTGATCCAAACCGAATGACTTGATGGGTTTATACTAATAGAGTTGGTTGCATCTTCAAGAGACAAATATAAACTTCCTATTACTTATCAAAAAAAAAAAAATTTAAAATAAAGTTACAAAATACTATGTTTAGACCTGATATATACACGAGAACATTAGAAACAAGAACACAAACAAGCACATGTATAATTAATAACATACCTCATTAAATACTTACTTCTCAAACTATATTAAAGTGATTTCATTTCCTAATTTTGGATTCTAAAGTAACCCTAATCATTCTTTAAAAAATAAAACATACTCCATGAAGAATTTAAAATATTGCTACAATAATTTTAAAATTATTGTTTTAGAAAATTGAAATATACTATATTCTTACGAAAGAGGGGATTCTAATGTTCCTAGAGTTAAAAGTACTTATAATATCTCTAATTATATTTCTCCCTCAAAAAGCTTAAAGCGGCTAATCACACTATCTACTTTATGGACATCTCTGCCGGATATTCTGGGTGGATCTATTTATTCTAGATTGACTTAAATCCAACTTATCAGAAAAATATAGGAACCATTAAAAAAAAAATAAAGAGAACATAAGAACGAATCCATTCATGCAGAGCTAATTATTTTTTTATTAACTATTGAAAAAAAAAAAAAAAAAAAAAGTGTATAGGTATGAATTAGGAGAACTCAATTTTGCTGGGAGGGAATCTCACGATCAATTGCAAAGTTAAATAATGCTCGCTTAAAAGGAAGTCAAGCTCTTGGCGTTATCCAAAAGAGAGAGTAATTAACTCTCCGCTCAATCTCATCAGGAACTCTATGAAGACAAGTTTTTCCATTCCACACTTGATACTCTAGCCAGCACCATTCTTCCTCTTTCGATCTCTGTCTGGTTGCGAGCTGCAATCGAGATCGAGAACAATATATCCGATCTCCCCACGTGACCGCCCTGCTCGCTGGAATCCATCCCGAGCACCCTTCTCCTACAAAAAGCGCACCGCCTTCCAAACTGTCCACTCTCACCCAAGACGCTTTTCCATGCAGATCTGCTCTAAATACATCCAGATGAATTCCCAGCTCGCAATCTCTCTTCCGACCTCGGGCGAGATTGAAATCTTGCAACCTCACCAACAAGATTTCTCCCATGCACGCCACCAAATAAGGCTGGGTAATTTGATCCCGCAGCGGTTCCAGCTGGCTGTGATCGAGGTCCACTCTACCGACTGGGTTATCCATATCCATAATGTAGTCCAGGAACACGAGGTCGTATTTATTCGTCAGGCCATAAAATCTCTGATTCTCGTGCAAGAAGATGATGTCGTGGATGAAATCCTCAGGCTGCGAAAAAATCCGGTGTTTGGTCCACCTCGGCTTGGCATCTCCGAGCCGACAGTGCATGACATGGAGATAATGAGCGACCATGATCTGACAGCTTGGACCAGTAGGAGAGGAGGAGAGTGCAATGGGACGGCCGAAGTAATGGCGAAAACCCTGGCAGTCGGGGAGCTCAATTCTCGCGCCGGAGAAGGGGTTCAAGAGGAAGAGCTTGGACACGTTCGGCGGCACGAGGAAGTCATGCACCAAGAGCCAGCCATGGGTGGAGGCGACGCAATTGACGTGCCTCTCCGATGATCCCTCTAACTTCGTGTCGATGTGGTAGCATCTGCCGTCCGATGGGGAGAAAAATAGCTGCGAGTCGTCAGAGCGTCCTGCCAAGACTTTGGAGAAGAAGAGCATGGGGACCTCAGCGTAGGGATGGCGGAGATCGCGGTTGGCTTCGAACCACGGTTGGCAGACGGCGCCGAAGCGGAGGTAATCGGGAAGCGCAAGGCGGCGGTGGATGAGCTGTAGAAGGGATGGGTGGAGCTCGGCCCACTGGCATGAGCTTTGGCCACCCTGCTCTTCTTCTTGATCCCCTATCTCTTGCATTGCGATGCCGACAATGAAGAAACACCGCCGGTGGCTGGTGGCGGCGTGGAAGAAAAGTAAGTAAGAAAGAAAAACAGAGGAGGAAGAAGGAGTAAGAAGTGGGTTCAGGGTTCAGAGGCGAGTTGCTTCGAGAAACAACTGACAAGAATTTATAGATCAAGTGTTTGAGCTTTACCGAAGTCCTGCATGCGTATGACTCCGATTTTCCTTCGGAATCGGGGAGAGGGAGAGGAAGACTCCGATCGGAAATCTTCTGAGTCCGCACGACAGGCCCTAAAAGAAGCGGGCCCTCACATGCTGGACGAAGAAACCAAATATACGCATTCTACGAAGATATTGTTTAGCTTTATGAAAAATTAAAAAGATATTGTTTGGTCCATGAAAAAAAAAATTCTTTTCAGAAAGAAGTTATTTTTTAAAAAAATATTTTTTTTAAATATAATTTTGTCATGTTTAGTTAACTATAGAAAGTGGGTCATTCCAGAATGGCTTATATTTGGTTAAACATTCATTTTTTTCAAAAATTATATAAAATATCTATTATATCCTTAATAAATATAAGATGATGCTTTTTTACTCCTAAATTTTATATAAATAATAATAATATATTTATATTAATATAAATATAATATTAATATATTATAATATAACATTAGATCATAAAAATTTATTATATTAATATAATACTACTATTTTAATATTATTAATATAAATATAAATATAATATTAATATAGTATTATATTAATATAAATGCTATATTAATATTAATAAAAAAATATTATTTAGTATAAATATAAATATAATATTAATATTATATTATATTAATATAAATACTATATTAATATTAATAAAAATATTATATTAGTATAAATACTAGGATAATATTAATATAATATTATATTACTATTTATAAAGATAATATTTTTAAAAATTTGTATGCTCCACAATCATATATTTATAAAAGGATAATTTTGAAGAAAAAATGATCATCAATTCTTATTTAAATATAATATTAATATTATATTATATTAATATAAATATTTTATTAATATTAATAAAAATATTATATTAGTATAAATATTAGGATAATATAATATAATATTATGTTACTATTTATAAAGATAATATTTTTAAGAATTTATATGCTTCACAATTATATATTGATAAAAAAATATTTTTTTTAAAAAAATGATCATCAATTTTCATCCCATAGAAAGTTTCAAAACTCATCTCTCCTACGGGTTTCTACTTTCCATAAAACGTGCAAAGTATCGTTTTATAGAAAAAACCTTTTTTCTTCTATCTTTTCTTAATATGTCAACCAAATAAGAGGGCTCCTCTCCACTTTTCAGAAGTTGACATTCTCTCCCTCCACTTCCCGCGAACCAAATGAGTCCTAAGATTTTTTAATTTTCCACCATGCAATTAAAAGTTTATCTATTGAAATTATAATTTCTTTTTACTCCAATTGCAATTTATAGATGCAACATTTTTTTTTAAAAAAATGTATCATAATTTTAGAGTATGTCCAAAGTTGAGCCATCTAATTTGGTCACTTTTGGGAATTATTTGATTTATGAATAAATAGAAAGAAACTTGAATAAAATCCATTATCTAGCTTTAAAATAAATTAGGTGTTCATTCAACAAAGCACCAAAAGAAACCATCACTAATAACTAAGACTCGTTTGGTTTGCGGGAAGTAGAGAGAGGAAGAGACAGTTTCTGAAAAATTGATTAGAGTTTTAAAAGGAGAGAGAATGAAAAAAGCTTTCTTATAAGAGGTCACTTTCTGCATTTCATGAAAAATAAAAATTCATATAAAATATGGGTTTTGGCACTTTCCTTAGAATGAAAAGTGGTAGTATTTTTTTTTTTCAAAATATCTTTTAAAATCTATGGCTAAGATTTTGTAAAACATCATGAATAGTTAGGATAAAATATTGAATAATGATAATCTAATATTATATTAATATTATCCTAATATTTATGTAAATATAATGTTAGTATTAATATTAATATTATAATATTTATACTAATATAATATTTTTATTAATTTTAATATATTATTTATATTAATATACTAATATTTATATTAATATAATATTATATTTATAAAAATATTAATAAATTTATTATATTAAAATATTCTAAAAAATAATTGTACTTGAATGATCGCATCAAAAAGATTGTACAATTCAATGCATCCATTAGTTACAATGCTATTACTAGAAATTTGAGCGTCTTCGTCGGTAATGTTTCAGATCCTCGGATGAATTGGAGTTCTTTTCCATATTGATGTAAAAATAAAAAAAATTATCAAACTAATGTAGGTTTCAACTTAATTATCAAAGTGATGCAAAAGCCTAAAGCGCTATTTGGGATGGCAATTTTCCAACTAAAAAATGCCATTTCAAATGGCATTTTTCAGGTCGACTCACCCACCCATACATCCAGTCGACTGTCTATGTGGAATCAAAAAAAAAAATACCATTTGAAATGGTGATTTTAAAAATGCCATTTGAAATGGCGATTTTAAAAACGCCATTTAAAATGGTGGTTTTAAAATCACCATTTCAAATGCCGATTTTAGAATGCCATAATTTTTTTTTCCACTTTTTTTTGACTTTCTTATGATTCCGACTTCCTCCATCACCATCGAAACCTCCTCTTCGTCGATCTCCGCTCTTCGACGCTGCCGCTGCCTTAGGTATACCCTCCCCTTTCTCTCCCATCTGACGCCCTTCCTCCGCACCCCCTCTCCCTTCCCCCCATTTGGCTACCCCAACCCCTGCTGCCCTCCCCCGCCCCCCCCACCAATGCCCGCAGCTGTCTTCCCTTCCGTGGCCGCCCCCACCCCCCACCACCCCCACCCCCTCCCCCTCACCACCATCGGCCCTTACCCCACCACCACTACCGACCACCCCCACCCCCTCCCCCCACCGACCCTCCCTCTTTTTTAAAAAAATAAATAAATAATTAATTAGTTAATTAATTAATTTATTTATCTTAAATATTTTTATATTAATATATGTTAAATAATTTATTTATTTATTTATTTATTTTGAATATATTTTAAAAAATATTTGTATTGGATTTGGTTAGGGATAGTGCGCGGCCCATTTTCATGTTTGCTATATTCTTAGAAATGGATCCAAACTTGACATTTTTTAAAATCATCGGGCCTAAGCCTGATTTGATGTCTGAAAATAATTTTTGAATTGGACACGGTTAGGGATAGTGCCTGACATATTTCCAAGATATATCTTTTGATTTTAAATATATTGCATTGCATAGAACTATAGACCCGTCTTTTGATTAAATGTACATAATCTGGCTAAATTATATATATTGATCAATTAATTATCTAGTTTGGATAGTTTAAAAATTATAATTAATTCTATAAATAATTACAGTAATCAAACGATATGCAATAAGGATCGAGAGAAATTTTAGATAGCATTTTTCTTTCATTCTTCTCTCATGTGGGAAGAACTAAGAAAAAATACTGTCGAAATTTTTTTCGATCCGTATTGCATATTATTTGATTACTGTAATTATCTATAGAATTAATGTAATTTCTGAATGGGATAGGACCTAACTTTACCTACTAGTTGATGATATGATGCATTTATTATGTAAATTATTTTATTAAAATAATTATTATCTTATATTTTGATTTTGATGTTGTTATAGAATTGACTGAGAAAATGGCCAGTGCTCAGATTTGTCTACTATTATATTATTATATTATAATGGTGTAATAAAAAATGATGAAGATGGCATGCAATATAGTCAGCCTGCAAGCCGAATGGTTAGGTTGTCTTCATCATTATCACATTAAGAATTATTGGATCATTTATATAGTAATATTCTTATAGATAGAAAAAAATATGAAATCAAACTAAGATAGAGATCACCTAATTTATCGGGATAGTTAATGCAGAGAAAATATATCTTTAAATATATTTTAAAGAATATTTGTATTGGATTTGGTTAGGGATAGTGCGTGGTCTATTTTTATGTTTACTATATTCTTAGAAATGGATCCAGACTTGACATTTTCTAAAGTCATCGGGCCTAAGCCCGATCTGATGTCTGAAAATAATTTTTGGATTGGGCACGGTTAGAGATAGTGCCCGACATATTTTCAAGATATATCTTTTAATTTTAAATATATTTCATTCCATAGAACTATAGACCCATCTTTTAATTAAATGTACATAATCTAGCTAAATTATATATATTGATCAATTGATTGTCCAGTTTGGATAGTTTAAAAATTATAATTAATTCTATAAATAATTATAGTAATCAAATAATATGCAATAAGAATCGAAAGAAATTTTGGATAGCATTTTTCTTTCGTTCTCCTCTCATGTGGAAAGAACTAAGAAAAAATACTGTCAAAATTTCTCTCGATCCGTATTGTATATCATTTGATTACTGTAATTACCTATAAAATTAATGTAATTTCTGAATGAGATAGGACCTAACTTTACCTACTAGTTGATGATATGATGTATTTATTATATAAATTATTTTATTAAAATAATTATTATTATCTTATATTTTAATTTTTAATGTTGTTATAGAATTGATTAAGAAAATGGCTAGTGCTCGGGTTCGTCTACTATTATATTATGATGGCGTAATAGAAAATGATGAAGATGGCATGCAGTACAATCAGTCTGCGAGCCGGATGATTAGGTTGTCTTCATTATTATCACATCAAAAATTATTGGACAATTTATATAGTAATATTCTTATAGATAGGAAAAAATATGAAATCAAACTAAGATAGAGATCACCTAATTTATCGGAATAGTTAATGCAGAGCAAATATATCTTAGTTCCAATTGATGACGATGAAGATGTCCAAGAAATATTGATATTTTCTCTGCAATTTCTAGAATGCCAATATATTGAATTATATATTGAAAAGAAAGATATACCCCCTAATGAAAATATTACTCGAATGATGGTACTGAGATTTGGATACTTTAGTGAGCTTTTAACCCAAGAGGACAATACTCCTGGACCTTCCTCGCCTTTCTTAAGTATTAATATTATAATATTATTATCTCTAGTTATCCAAATATTCAAAGTCCTATGGTGACTTCTCCTATGGTGACTTCTTCTATGGTAACTTTTCCTACGACGACTTCTCCTCTAATGATTTCTTCTATAGTGGAAGTAGCAGTAAGTGCGGAATATGACACTCAGATGAAGGATAATGATTGGATCAATACTAGAATAAATTTTGATAACCAAGGTTTTGAGTCAAATAAGAATGAAGCTGAAGAAGAATGGCTTGATGAAGATAATAACAATGATAAAGATGAAGATGGTGATCAAGATAATCAGCCCGATATTAATATAGGTGAACCTGAACCTAGGATGCATGAACCTCCATAATTTTTTAGTGACTTAAATTTAAATCATAGTGGTGCTGTTAGTGCTGGTCGAAGATTGTCCTCTGACTATCAGTTTTGAGACTCTTCGATGACTGAATTTTCTAAAAATCTAATTTTTTAGAGCAAAGATGATCTAAAGAGAGCTGTTGATCTTTATCATATTCGAAATCATCATACATATAATGTAGTTCAGTCACATTAAAAGTTATAGTCCATACGATGTGCATCATCAATAATGAACAAGAACGTAAATGAAGGCTTCGTGCTATATTGTTGAAAAAGTATGGATATTTCTAAATCACCAGATACAAGGGTTCATACACTTGCTTATTTAGGAGGTTGAATCGAGACCACAAACATGTCAGTGGAAGGATGATTGGCACACTACTCCAGCATATTGTTGAGAAAGATTTAGATGTTAAAGTTGAAGCTATTGTAGTAGCCGTTAATGAGCAGTTTTAATACATAGTATCATACAGAAAAGCATGGTTAGAAAAATAAAAGGCATTGGTTGATATTTATGGAGAATGGGAGCTATCTTATGCAAAATTATCCTATTATATGATGCATTCAAAAATGCAAACCCTGATACTATTATTTCATGGGATTGTACCAATAGAAAATTTTAATGTATGGATTTTAAATTTTATTTTTTGGGCTTTCCAACCATCCATCCAGAGTTTTAGACATTATCGTCTTGTGATCAGTATTGATGGCACACACTTATATGAAAAGTTTAAAGGTAAGATGCTAATTGCCATAGGAGTTGATGCAGAGAATGAGATTTATTCCTTAGCATATGCAATTATGGATGAAGAGACGACTGTTAGTTGGAGTTGATTTCTTCTTCGCACTACTATAGAATCGAGCTACGGCAGCTGTTTGTAACCACTATCATAATCCAAAAAACTACTGCTATAGGATATGACAGCGGTTAGCTAACTGCTGCCACTGCAGCCATCGTCGTAGGTTAATGACAGCGATTATTGCAGTGGTTATGAAAATCGCTGCCATAGGCTTGTCTATAGTAATTGTTATAGAACCACTATGATAGATTGGTCTATGGCAATGGTTATGGAACCGCTACCATAGGCTTGTCTATGAAAGCAGTTACATAATCACTGCCATAGGTCTAATTAAATAGTTGACATATTGCCTACGACAGCAGTTGGCACGTCTACGGTAGCAATTTTACAACCACTATCGTAGCTTCTAAATAATTAAAAAATATAAAATTTTTATTTTTTTATATATTTTATCTGATAAATGCAGAGATATTAACATAAAAAAATATTATAAATATAAAAAAATATTTTTAAAATACTAAAATTTTATTATCGAATAAAATTTATTATAATATTTTTTAAAAAAATATATCAAAAGTCTTCTAAATATACATCGTCATCGTCCCCAGGAGATGGAGCACGAGCTGGAGCCAAAATTGGAGCTTGAGGAGCTGGAGCTGGAATGCGCGTCAACATATCCTCAAAGCCCATGAAGGCACCTCCAAAATACACGCTAAGTGTCGACACCATGTCTCTCACGATGCCCTTCAGATGAGATGCGCGCTCCTCAGCCCGATCTACCCTCATCGCAGCATGATCTGACCATGCCAATGCTGCCTCAAGCTCCTCCCAATCGATGACATCGAAAGCCTATGAAGAGATGTTGGCCTCTGACTAATAGCTGATCGACGTATGTCCGAGCCTACATCAGATCTTCTTAGAATGCTCAGACCCCAAGATCTGAGATAGATGGTCATGAGGGCTAGAGGTATCCAGGCCCTCACGAGCAAGCACATCTAACTGATCCTATAATTATAAATGCAAATAAAATTTTATAAAAATTGTTATAATAGTAATCATATATACTAATATATTTAATACTTATAAAAACTCTTCGGATTACGTCGTTCATCGGCCTATCCTTCTTGTCCATATGGTTGGATCGAAAGATCTCACTACGGTTGGACATCACTCCATCTATCATCAGCTATAACAATGGATCAATTTATTAGAAATATAAAAAAAATATTAATTTAATTTATCTAGTAAGATTTAGAATTTATTACCTCTCTATGCACATGATTGGCCATAGACTCATGGTTAAGAGTGTGCGTATACTCCTAGGCTGTCCGATTCTTCCAATTTTGATGGAAGATAGCCTAATAAGTATTTAAATAAATAATAAATATTTAAAAAATATTTAAATATAATTTTAAGTGTATTAAAAAATTTAAAAGTTAGTAATTTTATCTCGAACTCCCGGCTCCTCCAATATGTAACCATCCTCTCTTACTGACTCGGAGGACAGTCCTGTATCTAAGAAATAAGCTCTTCTGGAGTGTCTCATCGGTGCTCGAGCCATCCTCTATGGAGCTTGACTTTATAGCCCCAGTACAACTTTTCAATCTTCTTTAGTCGGGCATCTCGAGCCCTCTCGTGATCAGAAAAATCGTACCTCCTCTGCACAAAATTATCAAAAGTTAATTACAAATTTATTCTAATCAAACATAGTGTAAATATGTAAAATGCATATAATTAAGATGCACTTACCCATATTTTCTCCCACACCTAGTCCCTGACAGTATTATCCATCAATCGTCAGTCTCTGAGCTCTATGAAAATGATGTCTGACTGCCTCACAAGCACTCCAAAAAAGAAATGCATCTTCTGTGCGGTCTCCCATGCTGGCCTCCTCTCCAGATCATACTATACCATCACCTGATACTGGCGGTTCCACACATGCGCCATACGTATGGGACTGTAAAATATCCTACTAGATGATGCACTTGCAATAAAAATACGTTATGCAAATATATAAATATACAAATACTATATAAAAAATAAATAAATAATATAATAAAAATATACACTCAGATGTCGATGGAGTAGCATGTGTCAGAGATGTGGATGATGGTAGAGGCTCAGATGTCGATGGAGTACTAGATGCTGTCGGTGGAGTAGATGCCGATGGTAGAGGTCTCCGAGCAGTCGATGCGGAGGTAAATGGAGTATGCTTCGACTACTCCCCAGATGCTGAACTCTGCATAACCCATCGAGAGGCAGGGGTGAAAGGTAGATAGCATTTCGGTGCCATCATGATATGCAATGTTAATGAACATTAGCCAATATAACATGTTGAACAATAATCAAAGATATGCCTAGGTACCATCCATACAATTACATATAAATATACGTATGCCAAAGATTATGTACACTAATCAATTGATAGATCTATCGCTATACAATGCAATAAATAAAAGCAACAAAATGGAGGTTCTCTTTATGGCCGAGGGTTCTCTTAGCGATCGGCATGGCCCACGGCATGGTCTACCGGTATGACACAGCCTAAGGCACGAACTATCGATATGGCATGGCACGACCCAAGGTACTATTCTTAGCTTGGCTCGACTATGTGCCATCCCCTGGTCTTGGCTGTCTCCATCCTTCCCTCATCTTTTCGACTGTCCGTCTCCCACTCAATCTCCATCGTCGGTGAGGCCAGACCCCCTCCGTGATCCCTCTCTCCCTCTCTCGATCCCCCTCTCTCCCCTCTCGATCTCATTCCTCATCGACGAGGCCAGACTCCCTCTCCGATCTCCTCTCTTCCTCTCTCGATCTCATCCCTCGTCGGCAAGGTCGACCCCCTCCCTCTCTCCCTCTCTCGATCTCCCTGATTGGTCGAACCCCTCCCTTCCCTCTCTCACTCTCTCGATCTTCCTCATCGACGAGGTCGGACCCTCCTCCCTCCCTCTCTCTCTCTCTCAATCTCCCTCACCGATGACTGCGTGAGGTCGGACCCCCTTCCTCCCTCTCTCCCTCTTCTCTTTCTTAGTTTTAGATCCCTGAAATTGGGTCCGGATATCCGAAGATCCATTAGGATCCAAGTCTGGGTCTAGTACTTCAAGTATGGATTCATTCGGGTATTCGGATTCGGATCCGATACCAAGTAATTAAAATCGGATTTGAGATCTGAATATTCAGGATTTCTGACCTCAAATTCCGATCCATTGATAGGTCTAGTCCTAGTAATTAATAAATAATACTATAAAATTAAAATAAAAAGTATACCTATAATTATAGAGATGGGGTCGCATCGAAAGCTCTGAGGGTCGCCGACAACGGTGCTGGAGAAAGACGATGGTGCTAGAGGTAACCTACGAAATGATAGCAAGATAGTGAGATAGAGAGAGAAAAGAGAGAAAGAGAAAGAGAAAAGAGAGAGAGGGAGAGGGGGCACTACTACAAAAAAGGACTATAACAAAAAGGGGCTACGGTAGCAGTTTGTAACCACTGTCGTAACCCAAAAAATCATTACCATAGGCTATGGCATCAATTTTCTAATCGCTGCTACTGCGGCCATCATCGTAGCTCTATGACAGTGGTTGTTAGAACTGTTGCTATAAATTATCTATTGCAGTGATTTATAAACCACTGCAATAGATCGTCCTTTCGCAGTGGTTATGTTACCGCTGCTATAGGATATTTATGGCAGCGGTTATGTAACCGCTGCCATAGATAATCTATAGCAGTGATTTCTTAACCGCTGCCATAGATCTAGTGTAGTGGTTGACATCGAACCTATGGCATGATTGGCATGGATATGGCAACGATTTTAAAACCACTGTCGTAGATCTTGAATAATTAAAAAAATAAAATTTTTATTATTTTATATATTTTATCTGATAAATATAGATATATAATATAAAAAGATATAATTAACATAAAAATTATTCTAAAATACTAAAATTTTATTATCAAATAAAATTTATTATAATATTTTTTAAAAAAAAATAAATACATCAAAAGTCTCCTAAATCTACATCATCGTCGTCGTCGTCGTCATCGAAAGTCGGAGCTGGAGCTGGAGCTGAAGCTGGAATATAGGTCAACATATCCTCGAAGCCCATGACTTCAAAACGTGTGCTGAGCATCGACATCATATCTCTCATGATGCCCTCCAGATGAGATGCGCGCTCCTCAGCCCGATCTGCCTGCATCATAGCATGATCTGTCCGTGCCAACGCCTCCACAAGCTCCTCCCGACTGACGACACTGAAAGTCTATGAGGAGATGCTCGCCTTGGACCAGTAGATCGTTGGCATATGTCCGGGCCTGCATCGGATCCTCCTAGAGTGCTCAGGCCCCAAGACTTGAGACAGATGATCATGGGGCCCAGAGGTATCCAGGCCCTCGCTCGCGAGCATATCTAACTGATTCTGTAATTATAAATTAAAATAAAATTTTATAAGAAATACTATAATAGTAATCATATATACTAATATATTTAATATTTATAAAAATATGCCTGATCGCGGCATTCATCGACCTACTCGTCTTGTCCGTGCGGCTGGATCGGAAGATCTCGCTACGGCTGGGCATCACTCTATCTCTCATCAGCTATAATAAAAAATAAATTTATCAAAAAAATGATAAAAAATATGAATTTAATTTATCTAATAAGATTTAGAATTAATTATCTCTCTATGCACACGACTGGCATAGACTCACGGCCTAGAGTGTGCGTATACTCCTGGATTACACGGTTCTCTCGGTTCTTATGGAAGGTAGCCTAATAAGTATTCAAATAAATAATAAATATTTAAAAATATTTAAATAAAATTTTAAGTGTATTAAAAAATTTAAAAGTTAGAAATTTTATCTCGAATTCCTGGCTCCTCCAGTATCTAACCAACCTCTCCAACTGACTCGAAGGACAGTCCTATATCCAGGGAACAAGCTTCTCCGAAGTGTCTCATCGGTGCTCGAGCCATCCTCTATGGAGCTTGATCTTATAACCCTGGTACAACTCTTCGATCTTCTTTAGTCGGGCATCTCGAGCTCTCTCATGATAAAAAAAGTCGTACCTTCTCTGCACAACTTTATCAAAAATCAGTTACAAAATTATTCTAATCAAACATATATAGTGTAAACATATAAAATGCATAAATATAACTAAGATGTGTTTACTTACCCATATCTCCTCCCATACCTGATCTCTGACGGCAACATCCATCAAACGCCAATCTCTGGGCTCTATGGGAATGATGTCCGATCGCCTCACAACCACTCCAAAAAAGGAATGCATCTTCCACGCGGTCTTCCCTATCGACGTTCCCTCCGCATCATACTGCACCATCATCTGATGCTGGTGGTTTCACACGTGTGCCATATGTGTAGGACCATGAAATGTCTGACTAGATGATGCACCTATAATGTAAATACGTTATACAAATATATGAGTGTATAAATATTATATATAAAAAAAAACTTATGCTAATATAATAAAAATATACACTTAGATGCCTGCGATGGTAGAGACTCAGCTGCCGGTGGAATAGATGCCGTCGGTGGAGTAGATGTCGTTAGTGAAGGTTCTTGAGTAGCCGATGTCGAGGTAGACAGAGTATGCTCCGACTGCTCCTCGGATGCTGAACTATGCGTAACCCGTCGAGAGACAAGGATGAAAGCTAGATGGCATTTCGGTGTCATCGTGACCTACAACGTTAATGAACATTAATCAATATAACATCGTAACATATCAAATTCGATTCACTCGAAAGTTGAGCCGGCTCCATGCTTGAGACATTCGGCTAGGGTCCTCCTCTAGCCGACTCGATCACGGCCCGAGCCGGCTTGGCTGCGTATCCGAGCCGGCTTGGCTGTGTGCCATCCCCTTGATCACTCCCTCTCTCCCTCTCTCGATCGTATTCGAGCTGGCTCGGCTTTGTGCCATCCCCTCGATCACTCTCTCTCATCGATTATGGTGGCAAGGCCGAACCCCGTCCTTCCAGCTTTTCCATCTCTCGATCTTCCTCTCTCCCTCTCTCGATCTCCCTCACCGATAAGGCTGAACCCCATCTCTCCCTCTCTCACTCTCTCGATCTCCCTCGTCGGCAAGGCCGGACCCCATCCCTCCTAGTGATGCCGGTGAGGCCAGACCCCCTCCCTTCCAATGATGGCAGCGAGGTCGAATCCCTCTCTTTCTCTCTCAAGTACAGATCCATCGGATATTCAGATTTAAATTTGGTATCAGTAATTAAAATTAGATTCGAATATAAATATCCAAGTTTTGATCCGAACTCAATTCATTGATAAATCTAGTCCACAGCCACCGACATAGCATGACCCAAGGCTACCACCATGGCACGATCCAAAAATTATGACATACAGATAATTATAATATTTATAATAGATATTTATAATTTTATTATAAATATTCTATAAATTATTATAAATATACATGATTAATAAATAATACTATAAAATTTTAAAAAAATTATATCTGTGGCTATAGAAAGCGGATCGCATCGAAAGCTCCGAGGATCGTCGACGATGATGCTAGAGAAGGATGATAGCACTAGAGGTGTAAGATAGAGAAGAGAGAAAGAGAGAAAAAAGAGCGAGAGCAGGGACCGGGATGGGGGGCACTGACGAGGAGGCCGAAGGAGACTTCGCCACTCGACTGGAGGAGGATCAGAATGGTGGTGGTGGGGGTGGGGTTTTGCGGAGTCGAAGGAGGATCGGTGGGGATTCGTCGGAGGGGGATTCGCTGGGGATTGAGGGAGGGTCGGATGGAGAACGGGGGTGGGATTTCACGGGGGCAAGCGAGGGTGGAGGGTTTCGCTAGAGGGGGGTTCACGAGGGGCTGAGGGAGGGTCGGATGAAGGTTCGCCGAAGGAAGGTTTGCTGGGGCCGAGGGAAGGTCGGGTGGAGGGGTGAGAGGGGTCGGGTGGGGTAGTGGGTTGGCAGGCGGGGCGGTCGGGGATGGGGGCCAGAGAGGGAGGGGGAGGAGGGGCAACATCGGTCAGGGGGGAGGAGGGGCGACATAATTAGGGGGAGGAGGGTCGACATCGATCGAGGGGGAGGAGGGGCAACGTCGGTCGAAGGAAGGAGCCTCACCAACGACAAAGAGGAGGGGGAGAGAGAGAGAGAGCGAGAGAGATTTAGCGCGCACGAGAGAGAAGAAAAAATTTAAAAAAGTTTTAATCTAACCTATGGTAGCGGTTATCGAATCGCTGCCATAGATCTATGGCAGTGGTTCTATAACTGCTGTTGTAGATCTATAGTAGCGATTTTTGATAATCACTGCTGTAGATGAAAAATAATTTTTTTTTCATTTTTTTTTCTAAATATTATATAATTTTAAAATTTAATATCCATCTTCATCATTCATTATCTAAATAATTATCATTAGAATGCCGTCGCAAAAGATCGCCTCGATCTGATGGCCCTAGCTTCATCGATCAGAAAAATTTAATTTCGATGATTACGAATGATGATGCGATGATCTAATAGATGGAGATCTTCGATGAATTTGAAAACCTGCAACGATGATTTCAATGATGTTTGTAGCATACTATCAAAGTTTCACTTCAATCGGATATCGTTATCATGGTCAATTTAGTACAGAATGATTTCAATCGTTAAATTAGAAATAAGCGATCAAAGGGTTAAACGACGTTCGATTATGAGATAATTTTTTAGTTAAATAATTTTTTTATAATTTTAAATATTTTATATAATAATGGTAGTAAAAATTAAATTATTTTTATATAAATTATTCATATTAAGCAGATATTGTAAAAGCACGAGCATAACAACCAATGAAGTTTCAGAATGGTTATCAGGTGACATATAGTTTTAGATCATTCTTCATCTCATGAGTTGAATTTTATAATCACCACCATAAAAAATGATTAAAGTAGTAGCCAAGATCATTTATAAAAAAAATTATCTCATGATCGAACATCCATTGGTCCTTTGATCAATCATTTATCATTTAACGGCTAAAACTAATCTATATTAAATTGACCAAGATAACGATATCCAATTGAAGTGAAATTTTGATAGTATACTACAAACATCACCAAGATTATTATTGCAGATTTTTGGATCCATCGGAGATCTTCAACTATTAGATCATCGCATCATTGTTCGTGATCGTCGAAATCGAATTTTTTTGATCGACGAAGCTAGGGCCATCGGATTGAGGCGATCTTTTGCGATGATACTCTAATAATAATTATTTAGATAATAAATAATAAAGATGAATATTAAATTTTAAAATTATATAATATTTAAATTAATATATATATATATATATATATATATATATATATATATATATATATATATATATATATATATATATATATATATATATGGCAGTGGTTATAATTAACCACTGACATAAATCAGATTATAGCAGCGGTTCCTACTAACCGCTGCTATAGGCCTGACTTATGGCAGCGGTTACAATGAACCGCTGCATAGGTCGACTTATGGTAGTGATTTTTTATAACCACCGCTATAGCTTCGACTTACGATAGCAATTTTCGTTAATCATTGCTATATATCGGACCTATAGCAGCGGTTACAAAAATCGCTGCTATAAATCTGACCTATAATAGTGATTAACCAAAACTGCTGTCGTAGGTGCTATGGTAGCGATTTTAAAAACCGCTGCTATAGTAAGCACTGTCATAGACCATTTTTGTAGTAGTAGGACCTAGAGGGGTGCCATGATGGAGAGGTCAGGGGATGAGGAGGGAAGAGGATGGGCGATCAGGGATGAGAAGGGTAGAGGCGATGGCAGCCAAGGATGGGAAGGGTAGGAGGTGAGCAGTTGGAGATGGGTATATTGATATAGGTCGGACCTATAGCAGCGGTTCCTTATAATCACTGTCATAGACTCTATTGCAATGGTTTCAAAAACCACTGCCATAATATGCATTACCATAGGCTCTTTTTATAGTAGTGTCAGCTCAGAACATATGTCGCATAAAATAGAGATGGAATATGCCTATTGTTTAATAGACATCCAAGTATTTTGAATGCTATTATAGATGAGTCTATTGGATGAAGTCCACCATGTGCCTATCATCAATACTATTTAAGATAAGTCTATAGCAATTTTAATACTCACTTTAAAAATGCATAGCTTAAAAGAGCAGTATGGCAAGCAGAAAGTACTCATCAAGTTCAAAAGTTTGATTTTATCATGGGCAGGATCAGAATAGTGAATGCAGAGGCTTAGAATTGAGTATCGGAGTTGGAAAAAGAAAAGTGGACATTGGCACATGATGCCGGCATGCGCTATGGTATCTTAATTATAAATTTGTCGAAGGTTTTTAATACGATTTTATGAGGAGCTAGAAATGTGCCAATTACTGCTTATGTTCAAATGATATGTTACCATTTTGTGAAATACTTTAATATGAGACATGCTCAAGCCTTAAGATATGTGCAGGATAATTCAAATATTTTTTTATTTCTCATATTGCAATTAAGATTGTAGAAGATCAAATTAAAGCTAATCAGCATAGAGTAACAGCGTTCAATATCCAAAGAGGGATATATGAAGTGCTTACGAGGAGAGCAAGCATAGGATTAAGAGGTGGAAAAAATTTTCATATCGTAACTTTAAATGAAAGAAAATATTTTTGTAAAAAGTGGAGCATCAATAGATATCTCTGTTCACATGTATTGGCTGTGTGCCAAGAAATTACCATGCATTTTAGTGGATTCGTGGATGATGCATATATAGTTGCAGCATATATGAATGCTTAGAGTGGAGAGTTTTATCCATTACCACATGAAGACTATTAGATGTTCATAAATATATTTACACGTATTCTTGATCATCATCATTTGAGACCTAAGTAGAAGGATAGGCGAAAGTCAACAAGACTGTGAAATAAAATGGATGATAGGCAAATAAGAAGCAAGAATCATTATGGTATTTGTAAGAAATAGGATCATGATCGTCGTCGCTATCCTAGGTTACTTCCTGATGCATTAACTTCAGGCAGTAGAAGAAATTAAAGGCATCAAAGTTTTGTGTAGGGTACTATGTATTTTTGATAGTTAAACTTTCTATGTATTTCAGATAGTTGAACTGCTCTATATATTTTAGAGTTATTTTATTGTTCTATAAAAGTTTGATAGTTGAATTATTATTGGATAAATGTGCAGACCTATTTTATGTATGATTTAAATTAATATAATATTTCTAACATACTAATAAATTTGGGATGTATGTTATTATTTTAGATATCATTTTATTATATTATGGCTTACAATCCATGGCATCCAGGCCCACGAGGTCGTAGTGTTCTTATATTACAAAAGATACATCGATCATAGGCTATATTAGATGGCACTGTAAGCATTCAATTTCTATTTTTATTTTAATAAATTTTTGTTAAAATCATATACGCGATCTTATTATCTTATCATATTGCAGGAGCCCAGGCACCTTCGCTTACGTCGAGCAGATGCAGATTTATGAAGGATGGAGGATATTCCAGATAGAGTTATGGACTATTTGCAATATCTGGGATTTTATGAAGTGTTGGTGCAGAATCTGACTGATGTCGAATCGAGCTGGAACTGAGAAAGAAGAGGTCACCATCGATGATCTGCAAAATAAAGTTTCATCCAGAGTCAGTGGTGGTGGCTCCGGTAGAATCCTCCAACGATCAAGTCAGCTCTTCTGGCCAACAAGAATGGAGTGCTCAAGAAAGAGTTCGACAGAGTTTTGAAAAGGAGAAGAGAGCTTAGAGAAAATATATCTAGAGGGTCATTTTTATAAATGGAGCTTGTCGTAACCATCTGATAGTAGACCGCTCTGAACCACGTAAAATTTATTATGGAGAGAGGTGTTGCTCGTAATAGACTGATAATGATAGTCGTAACCATCCGGTAGTGGACCACTCAGGATCATGTGGAGTTTATTATGGAGAGAGGTATCCATTGTCGTGATGTGGCCATTCGTTGAGATTTAATAGTCGAAGTTTGGAGGAAGTAGGTGTTGGTGGGTGAAAAGCTTTGACATATATTAATTTTAGAGGAGTTCAGACTCTTAAAGAGAATATGGCTAGAGAAGATCATCCGGAAGGAATACTAGCTAAAATCTGAAAGTAATCCATTGAAGAAATCCAACTGAAGAAGAAGTTTGGAAGGAGCTGGGCTCCTGGAGGAATCCAATTGAAGGAGAAGTTCGAAAGAAGTTCGATTCCTGGAGGAGTTCGACTGAAGGAGAAATTCGGAAGGAGTTCAGCTCCTGTAGAGATTCGATTGAAGAAGAAAAAATCTGGAAGGAGTTCGGCTCCTGAAGAAATTTGACTGAAGAAAAAATTCGAAAGGAGTTTAGCTCCTGAAGGAGCTTGACTGAAGGAGAAGTCCGAGAGGAGTTCGGCTCCTGGAGGAATCCAACTAAAGGAGAGAAGTTCGGCTCCTGGAGAAACTTGACTGAAGAAAAAGTTTGAAAGAAGTTCAGCTTCTGGAGGAACTTAACTAAAGGAGAAGTTCGGAAGAAGTTTGGCTCCTGGAGGAACTTGATTGAAGAAGAAGTCTGGAAGGAGTTCGGCTCCTTGAGGAATCTGACTGAAGGTAAAATCCGAAAGAAGTTTGGCTCCTATAGAGATCCAACTGAAGGAGAAGTTCGAAAGGAGCTCGGCTCCTGGAGAAACTTGACTAAAGAAAAGTTCGAGAGGAGTTTGGCTCCTTGAAGAACTTGACTGAAGGAGAAATTCGAAAGAAGTTGGACTTCTGGAGGAATTCGACTGAGGAAGAAGTCCGACTCTTGAAGAAGTCTGATCGAGGAAGAAGTCTGGGAGGAGTCCGGCTCTTGGAGAAGTCCGATCGAAGGAGAAGTCTAGAAAGAGTCTGACTTTTGGAGAAGTTCGATCGAAAGAAAAATTTGGAAGAAGTTTGGCTCCTGGAGAAGTCCAATCGAAAGAGAAGTCTTGAAGAAGTCCGACTTCTAGAGGAATTTGACTGAGGAAAAAATTCGAAAGAAGTTTGGCTCCTGGAGAAGTCCGATCGAAGGAGAAGTCTAGGAGGAGTCCAGCTTTTGAAGAAATTCGACTGAGGAAGAAGTTCGAAAG